>PQWD01002495.1:21077-33821 GCA_019425675.1 Leucinodes orbonalis | reverse complement strand
AACCATAGCCGCCACTACTGCGGGCCATGATTCCATTATCGCTCGTTTCATTTCGCGCGATGTCGTGATTTGGTATAGGGGCTAAAGTTTCCGCTGCGTTAAGTCATATTAATTTCGATGCGCGTCGAATAAGCTATTGCCTGATGGTTAACTGACTCTTAGTGGAAACAGATGCAAGTTAAAGTTCGTTGCATTATAAAAACTTACTTTTCGCTCTAGTATCTGAATTTCTTGTCGTATTCACTTGATTAACCTGAAAATTATGCGTGTTTTTAAAACGAGGAAAGGAATACATGTTGAATATTTTTACCTACTTACATGATTACTTATACTCGTAATTATATAGTTACGTTACTATCTCGAAGGAATGTAGATGACTTCTGATCTGATCGGACCTGACGCAAAATGTAAGAGATTTATGTTCGTCAGTGAACTACAACAGGTTGAAGAGAGAGAGAGATTAATCATCATCATCAGCTCATTAAACGTCCCCACCGAGGGGCACGAGCCTACCCGTATAGGGTGATTAGGCCTTAGTCGTCCACGCGGGCCCAGTGCGGATTGGACGACTTCACACACAACCTTTGAATCTCTTCGCAGGCGTGCATGTAGGTTTCCTCACAATGTTTTCCTTCACCGTAAGAGCGTCGGATAACGTACATATATTTTCGAAAATTCGAAAACACATTGGTACGTGTCGGGATTCGAACCTCAGCCCTCCTGGTAGGAAGGCGACAGTCCGCACCATTGAGCCACCGACGCTCTAATTAATAATTAATAATAGATTATATCTCTCTCTATATTTATTAGAACTATATTAATATTGCAAAATGCAATCGACTTAATTCTCTTTTCTATTGCTATCTGGTAATTAAAATGTTCATTAAATACAGATTTAGTTCCTATGAGATCCGTATTCTTATTAATGTTTACACATCGTCGTTCTAAAGAAAAATAACAAAAAACATCTACGAGTATTTCTCAAAAATATGTGCAAGACATTACACATATTTTTGAGAGTTACATTAGTGCGACAATTTTAACTAGATACGAGTAAAACTGTGATGCAAGAAGCCCAGTCGTCATTGCATTAGGAAATGAACCTACAAGATTAATTCGATTAAATCTCGACTCGATTACACATACGAGTATCATGTCTCGATAGAGAATCGAACGGGATAGGGTGGCGACTGAATTAAGATGGATCGAGCTGGGTGACGATTACGTGCTTCCATGTCCTTACTTGGATACCAACTTTAGATAAAGACAGATGGCTCGCTAATGGTATATTCGTCTACTCTACGATATGTTTAAAAGAGATGAATAGATAGGTACGGTCTGGCAGATTTTAAGAGCGGCAGGAAGCATGTATCTCGACTGTTAAGTATTGGTCCGCGCGGAAATTATCCTCTAGTAGCAGTAGTCCGGTTGTTAGTTCGGTTGACCGGACTTCGTTCAGCAGAAGTCATTTTAGGCTACAATGATGACTATGAACAACTTTAATTTCTACCAAGCTCGGCCAGTTTTCACGAGGACATGTTTACATTATTTATCATTACTGATGATTCACTTTGAAGCGTTAAGAATAGAAGTCTGAAGGTCGAAGGTTTTACACTCAAAATTTAACGACACTGTGTACTTTTTACTAGTTGAATAATACATTGCAATTTTTGTGTTGAAATTTATGGTAAAATAATTTTTGGATGGTTTTTCACAACGTAGCGTTAATAAGTCTCTTGTAAGAATAATAAGTTTGGATTGAATATCGCTAATAAAGATTAGTTAGATTGCTTAGAGTTTTTGAGTATACCTACATGAGTACTAGCAACTCATTACTATGTGTTGACTAATTAAAAATATTTAAACTTGTTGTTTTTGTCTTATAAAATAACTAATCATTTTTATTATTTTGACATCGATATCCCAGTGTGGTCATGCCATAACTTAATATTGTCCACGCAATCGTAAACATGGAGGCCCGTGACTTTGGCACCACTCAACTTGATGAAGAAGGAGATTTATACCGTCGTAAAGGATACCAAGGGAGTCTGGTGAAATGAAACTTATAGTTATTGGACCGTTAAGAAACTTCGCCCATTGCAAATTTTGTATGTCGGTGCTGATATTGAAAGGTGAAGTTAGAAAACATCTTATTCAAATATACGAGTATATAACTCAAAGGTCTCACTCACTCACTGATATAGTGATCTATGAACTGACTCACTCACACACTGACTGACTGATATTAGTGATCTATGAACGCATAAAGCTACTATGACGTAGGCATCCCCTAGAAATTTTGATAAATTCTACTCTTAAGGGGATAAATAGGGGATCAAAAATTTTTCCTTAACACGAGTGAAACCGCAAGCAAAAGCTAGTTAGCACATAATTTGTAACGCAAAGTTATTTCATTATGCCTCCAGTAATGACGTAGAGCGATTTGCCACCTTCACGCACAATCTTTGAATCTCTTCCCAGGCGTGCGCAGGTTCACTCACGATGTTTACCTTCACCGAAGAGCGCAGGATAAGTGTACATATTATTTCGAAAATACGAAAACACATCGGTACGTTGCGGGATTTGAACCTGCACCCTCCAAATCAGAACTCCGACGCTCTCCCATTCACTCCGCTACATTTAACAAAGAACTTTACCCCACAGCATTAAAGAAGAGAACAGAAGAGTACTAAATGAAAGTGGTTGAGAGGCTATTAAAACAGACCGCCATTTAGTCTGGCGACAGATGTTCAAGTACCATCGAAGCCCGTGCCCTCTGTGAGTTCGCCGTAAGCGTACGTTATTTGTTTCTATCAACACATGAGTGTTACTTTGCGGGAACTTATGGCGTCGCAAGTACTAGGTTTAGTTCAGTGCGCTTATTATTTTTGCACATATATTTTGCTTGTTTACTTAAAGGTTCGCGCCTCAAAGGAACCTTTAGACTCGTGATTTCTTTTATTTGTGTTTTATAACCAATTATTTTAGAAATGCTAGAAGTCATCAATCTGAAATATATACCAAAGTCTATATTAATTTTAAAAAAATGTTGTTTTATTACGTATTTTTAAATTGTTAGCAATTATGCGGACTGTGATGTGACAGTCTGGTGATTCGTCGTGATCAGTAGCTAAGATGTGAGGAAAATTATAAAATAATTCAATTGTCCCTTACACCGCTTTTTCCCAGTTTAGCAAAACTGAAAATTTGTGCCTTCACGCCCTCTTATATCAGGGCATATTTAGTTCTTCTTGACTCGTTATTGTTGTTCTTATTTTGATTTTGTCAACCAAATAAATATTTCTTTGAACAAATCAGTCAGTTCCCTTAGTAAAACCTATACAATCACGGTCTCGGTCTTAGGACTCAAAGCGTAGCTTTACTTATAACATCACCTGTTAAGTAACAATAGACACTACTAATGTCGTAGTTAGTTTCAATCTGATGACCCATAGTAACCAATTTTGCATCATCATCATCAGCTCATTAAACGTCCCCACCGAAAGGCACGAGCCTATCCGTATAGGGTGATTAGGCCTTCGTCGTCCACGCGGGCCCAGTGCGGATTGGACGACTTCACACACAACCTTTGAATATTCGCAGGCGTGCATGAATTCCCTCAAGTGTTTTACTCACCGTAAGAGCGTCGGATAACGTACATATACAAATTTCAAAAATTCGTAAAACAATTGGTACGTGCGGGATTTGAACCTCAGCCCTCCCGGTAGAAGGTGACAGTCCACACCATTGAGCCACCGAAAAATTGGCCAAGCGCGAATGTGAATTATGAGAAAATAGTGAATACATAGTCTTCAAATTTTGAATAGTGTAGTGCTCATAGTTTCGGAGAAAAAAAGGGTGTGACATACAGACGGACGGACAGACTTTGTCCTCCCACATTGTCCAAACAAGTCACGGTGTTTTACAGAATATAATGTAACAAGCGTTTCCAAATGAATTTCACATCGCACCGAAAAGATTTAGCCAAAACGACACCACATTCAATTAACCCTAACGACTCGTAGTTAAGTGAACCGAGTGTCGACAACAGGGCGTTATGACTCCACGTTACCTGAACCGTGGACATCATTAGACTAATTATTATGGGGACGATCATTGCTTCGCTACGCTTAGATTACACACAAATATGTGCCATGACACAGGTTAATTAGGTGTGTTTTTGTAAAAATATACGCTTGACTGAATAATCGTTTGAAGCGTCGGTGGCTCAATGGTGTGGACTGTTGCCTTCCTACCGGGAGGTCGCAGGATCAAATCCCGCTACGTAATAATATGTACGTTATCCGACGCTTTTACGGAGAAGGAAAACATCTTGGTGCAATAGCCAAAGCCTTTTAACATTACACCTACTAAGTCGTAAAGAATAAGGCTATTTAAGTAATCTCAAGTTTAACTAGGTTTTAGACTCGATACTGAGTCGTCTTAGTAGGTACCACCGCACTGCCAGATATCGTCACGTGAAACAAGAGTTCTATGCACTTTTATTTTTCGGGATGAGGGCACTGTAACTAGTGAAATTACTGGGTATAAGAGACTTATCAACTGTCGTCTCGGGTGGTGGGCACAGTGCGGCATTGATGTAGAATCATAACTGTTCAGTTGTTGGTCTCCTTCAATAGCGCTCTGTCTTGGTCAGACTTATCACTTACCATCATTACCAGGTGTGCGTCCTGACCATCCTGTTCAACAAGTCCTAAGCAAAAACAAGGATAATAATTTCAAGCGATAAAAGTCGAACCCTTAAAAAACGAACGCTATAAAAACTTAATGAGATTACGCACTTAAAGAACTTTCCTTATTTAGCAGCCACCGAATCAATACCGCACAGAACTCGGTCGTCTTATTTATAGTTACTGTAGCGAAGGTTGCTCCCGTCTAAATAAATTCGGCGGTGAGGTTTAGTGGTGATAAACATGCTTGGTGCGCAATAAAAATAAATTAACTGCCCCATGACCGGACGCTGTTAACTCGGTGCGTCGGATTCTATGCCCGGAAACCTCTTACCTTACGGTAGCTTCAGTTACATGAACAAAAGTGGCGCGAAATTGTCTGCTGCCATCCAAATCTAGGAAAAATGGAGTAGAAATCGAAGCAAGTCTATCGGTTGGCAGAAAAAGATCTGGCGACATTTTGCAAAAATAAACAATAAGTAAGTAATTTCATATTTATTTATTTATCATTACAGTTATGTGGTTTATAAGTTCTTACAAATTTAAGTAGGTACATAACACATGAACCCTGTAAGGGCACAATAATGAAAATTATCAAAAATACACATAGCCGTACATACTAATATAATACATTTATTATATTAAAAATATGAAATTCGCCTTGGTTGGAGTTTTCATAATTTTGTTTACCTAAATTTGTTCCGAAATTGATGAAGTTTTTTTACTGTTTATAATTAGTGATAATAATACCATGAATGCTATTGACGAAGCTTTTTTTTCGAAATGACTACTGCTGTCGGCCGCAGATGGCCTTTAAAGCTTAACCGATGGTGAGCGCAGATGACTCTGAGCGTTAAATTGAGGAAGCTACTCGCAAAACCTTGTGTATTTTTAAATCATTATTAATAACCTAAAATAAAATATCTAAACATAAGAAATGGAATCATTACTTGTATCCATACCATTTTTTGTCTCGTTCATCCACCTTTTTAGTCAACATCAATCGAATACAACAAATGGGTCTCTAAATAACACACAATAGCACAACCTAATGTGAAGTGAAAGTATCATTAGAAAAATATTTGGTTCATTGTAATAATGGCGGGACGCAGACTCGTTAGTTGGTATTCAATAACACTTATTAAGTATCCACGAATCAATGGCGCGGCGGACATTCCAAATTAGGACTCCTGTAACGGTCCCTATGTTGCAGCTAAAGTCAAAATTATATTTATTGGATTGTATGATCTAGCGCCCTTAAAAAAGGCGTACACTCTTAAAGAGCCGGTAAAACATTTCTGAGACCTCTGTTCTTGCAAATGTTTGTGCGTGGTGATTTCACTTACATTCAGAGTAACTCATGAATTTAAAATGTACGAAGAATTTGCGCAGCATAATAATCTAGATCTACGGATGATTCCTAAACTTATTTGCCCCCTATTCAATAAAATAAGAAGAAAAATTTGAACGACAACTTAGATAAGTACAAACGTTTTGGTTTTGACATTAATTTTCTATTGATTGCACTATAAGTGCATAGTTATTCAACATATTATAACTCTATCAAAATATTATTGGTAAAGTAATCATCAAAATATTGAATATATATATTAAATATACGACCCAAAATAAAGGGTCTTGTTTAAACATCCCAATACTTTTGTATTACCTATACAAAAATAAACAAATACAATAAAATCACACAAAAACTAAAACCATTTTAGCCAACATCAAAACAACCTACTGCGATCTCTACACACAACACGACACAGAGAAAGTCTCTCCTTGTACGGAGTGTCGGCTTTCTCGGCGTAATTTGCCCCATAATAGGACTGTGTAAGAGGATCGAATTATCAATACACTCCGATTGGTCCGTGTAATCTTGCCACAGACGTCGAACTAGTTGACAGTCTTCTCTGAACTTGAGCAACAAAGTGAATGTCAGTCAAATATCGTTGGTATAAGCCAAAAGCCACTACAGATTTCGTTACTATGTATAGCTTAGGTATGATAAGTTAGATTTATTGATGTTGACTGTAAAAAATATGTTCGATATTTGGTGAAATATAAAAGAATTAGGAAATTACGACTCTCCCTCAGTCTTTTCAACCTGTTGCAGCTACTGCTGGATATAAATCTCCCCCATTTTAAGGCAGATATCCTGTTTCCACTTTCGTAATCTGCCTCACCTCCTCTCCTTTCTTTAACTGTATGCATCTGCAAATGCTTTTAAGATAATATAGTAATGATAATGATTGCGCTCGAGAAATTCCAAAATTAATGAAGAATTTCTTTACAATTTTTTTTGTGTCACAAAGTATACAGGACGTTCAGGACTCTCACCTGATGGTAAGTGATACGCCTGATCATGACGGAGCGGCATTGTCATACGAACAACTGATAAACAGTTATTATTCTCCATCAATGCCGCCCTACGCCCGACACCCGAGACAACAGATGGTGAGGTCTCTTACACCGGTAATTTCACTAGTTACAGTGCCCGCATCCTGAAATACAAAAGTGCATAACACTCTTATTTGACGGGGCGATATCTGGCTCTGTGGTGGTTTGGTAGGTGTTGAAGTGTACCATCCAAAGATTGTACCCCAGACCGATGACGGCATAACGTACCTCCGATTGAATTATATATTTTCTGAAAACATGTGAAACAGCCTCATCATCATCATCATCATCAGCTCATTAAACGTCCCACCGAGGGGCACGAGCTACCGTATAGGTTGATTAAGCCTTAGTCGTCCACGCGGGCCAGTGCGGATTGGACGACTTCACACACAACTTCGAATCTTCTTCAGCGCGTGCATGAAGGTTCTCACGATGTTTTCCTTCACGTAAGAGCGTCGATAACGTACATATATTTTTCGAAAATTCGAAAATACATTGGTACGTGTCGGGATTTGAACCTCAGCCCTCCCGGTAGGAAGGCGACAGTCCACACCACTGAGCCACCGACGCTCTGAAAAACAGTATACACATTCATTTATAATTAAATTCTTATCCACCTATCGCACATAGGACACAAGTCTCCCCGATTTTGCGCAAGATCAGCGACCTTTCGCAAGTCGACGGGCCGGAGGGCGTCCTACGCTACGCTTGCCAAGACGCGGTCTCCACTCCAGAACTCCAACGGTCATCGGTTCTGCGACATACGTGACCAGCCCACATCCACTTCAACTTGCTGATCAGCATGTCGATAACTTTAGTTCTCTTGCGGATTACATAATTTCTAATTTTATCTATAAGAGAGATTCCGAGCATAGCTCGCTCCATTACCCGATGAAAATAAAAAATCTTATTTGACGTATATATCCTGGTAAGGACAGTCAATAAAATTTGCGTATTTTGAGAGTGTGCGTATAGTATTATGCATGCTACTGGTATATTTGTGTGTGTTAACTTAATAAGTAAACATAGCCCAGACTAATGTAAGCTATTTTTTGCCAGTATTATAAGAATTTTGTACCATAACAAACCACAAACACGAAATACCATCTTACTTCGGGTGATAATATCCGTAACGAGATGGAAGTAACGACTCTTTATGTTCGTATGTAATTACGTAGGTACTCATTTGTCTAATGGACACGCCTTTTAGGGTGTAATTACTGCGGTAATAGCTTTGTCATTTAAGGTAGATCGATTATCATATGTTGCCAAGACTTCTTCGAGTCTGTATGACTGATTAGAAATGGAAACGCCCGTTGAGTGTAAAATATAGTCATCTTGATAAGAACAGCTTGTAAGGCTTGACTGAGTTGGCATTTAACTATCTCTTAATCTGTTATGGTCTGAGAGAAATTAAAATATCAAATAATTGATGAACTATGTGTTTTATTGGCTAAACGTCCGCAATACACCAAGAGTTCCAGTTTCTATTCCTGTTCGCGTTAGCGGATCGTACAAAATCACTTTCATCCCCAAATTAAACTCGATATACCTTTACGAGCAGGCTAGTATTCGTTGACGTACTCCGAGTAGATGGACGGATCTCATCAAGTCCAATACGGAAAAAAGTATTAACGAGTGCTCGCACTCCGCCAAGAATAGCGACACATCACGAGAGCGACCATACCACAAACACTGACCGACACACAACCACGACCACTCTGACAAGAGTGTACGGCTGAGAAGAAGTAGGCTAGTGCCCCTTGATGGGGACGCATAGTGCGCTGATGATGATACACTAGGTTACCTAACCCTCCCTGCGACACCCTAAGCCGAGGTTCTAGTCTCGCTTGTATACCATGGCATCACATGGATTGACAAATTTCGGATAACTAAGGGCCTCAATGGTAAGAGCGTCAGTGGCTCAATGGTGTGGACTGTCGCCTTCCTACCGAGAGGGCTGAGGTTCAAATCCCGACACGTACCAATGTGTTTTCAATTTTCGAAAAGTATGTACGTTATCCGACGCTCTTACGGTGAAGGAAACCTTCATGCACGGCTGCGAAGAGATTCGAAGGTTGTGTGTGAAGTCGTCCAATCCGCACTGGGCCCGCGTGGACGACTAAGGCCTAATCACCCTATACGGGTAGGCTCGTGCCCCTCGGTGGGGACGTTTAATGAGCTGATGATGATGATGAAGGGCCTACCCTTCTCCTGAATAGTCAGTGAATGTATAGGTATACATTATGGTAGTAATAATATTATTAAAGCAATATACAAACATCAAATGCAATGAATTGAAAAATCATTAAACACGAAAGTGCGTGTGAACCAAGCCAGTACAAAAGCGATCGTTCAAACTTAAACGCCATTGTTAACAAATCCAATCAGGGCGAACAATCGAAAGTCCGTAATAAAATTACGCCATTACAACCTCAATTTCCGCGGAATCATCGAACTTTTTCAAACTTAATCTATACAAGCAACAAGCTGTTGCCGTTCAGAAATTCAATTTATAAACAAGTTTGCATCTCGTTAAAATTCTTCCGATGTAATAAGGCAAGTTGGGCTCCTTGGCAGGCATTTGTTGAATTTAGATCTTTCGTGAGGCTCGCAACGAGCACAAGGGCGAATTCCTGGGGGCCAGGGTAATGCCGGCGGATCTGACGGGATACCTTAAATGAGACCACTTCACTTTGTATAAAAATAAGACTTACTGGAATAAGTTATTTTTTTTAAAGTGAGTTACATGACATTTATCATGAATGGACACTATTTGTGTTTGGTTATGAATAGTCTTCATATCGTAGAAGTGATCTCTAAGGAGCATAATTGAGTTGCTAGTAGTAATTGTTGTGACGTAAGAAAAGGAAATATTTTGTTGAACTTTACAATGGTTTTTCTCAGGTACTAAGAGTGACTCCATAAAATAATACATATTTAATATAAATTTAAATTAATACATATTTATGTACCAAATTAAAAGGAAAATTTATTTCAATTAACCTAGATATTACAATAATAATAATAATTAATCAATATTAACACTAAAACCTTAAAATTAAATATTATAACTATATTAAAAAAAAATATAATACTAAATAAAAAATAATTAAAGACCCCCTTTGGTAAAGTTCCGAAGACACTGGCAGCGTTACCCTTTGATCGCTAAACTAATTCTTTGACCAAGGTAGCTGCCAGATCTTCGGTCTCCAGTAATGTCGACTAATCGTTTGGAAATTCTTTAAAAAGCCTAATAGCGCTAGGCCCCACGGACCAAGGGTCTCGACACGAATGGGAAAAAGTTATTCAGACCTAGACCCTGTATTTGCACGTTTTGGCTTTTTCAGCCGCTTCACACGCCGCACCAGCTCTGTTGTTGGTTCCATGTAGATGGGAAGAGCTAGTGTGCTGAACAGGTAGCATCCCACACAGCACCCGGCCACTTCCATGGAATCAAACTATACGCGTCGTCCTTGCCATCGTCTCTTGCGATCCCGACGGCTCAAGAAACTTGGCACGTTGACGGTGGCAAGGGACCGGCGTATGATATCGTTAAGTGCGGCATGTCTCGAGAAGCGGCCAGCACTTTTTGGCAAGAAAGTCCGTGATGCCCTAGCTTGTCGACATCACTGCACAGGGCACGTATGAGGAGCGCAGACCGGAACCCAAGCCGCAGACAGGTTACAATGCGCAGCGTTGTAGGTTCAAGAATGTTCCTGTGTTGCGAAGGGTACGCCGTGAAGCCAGAGCCTGCTTCACGCGACCCAAGCCAAAAGCCTGGCTCGCTCCGAACCGAAAAAACATAATGGATTATAATTATTAAACTATGAATCTTAAAATTACAAAACAAAACAAATTTAGTAATTAGCATTTAATAAGCATTTATATATTATTGCAAACAACTAAAATAATACTTAAAACGTTACTTAAATGTTAAAGGAAATTTCGCATTACTGAATAACAATTAGAAATGCATGAAAAAGTTTTATTCGTGATACAATACCGGATCGAATGGAGCAATGGTGATAGATACGTCAGCCTGGAATGGATTGTTTGAGTACTTACATATAAAACCTTTAATTTTGCTCAACAACACTGTCAGCATAATCGTTTTCTTTAAAACGAGGTATAATCCGCTGTACGCATGCAAATACCATCACCAAACCTACCATTCATACAATTATGGGGATCATTTGTCCACAAAATACACCTATGTGGCGGATATGAATATTATAAGACTACATAAACAAAATCTAATTTTATCCGAAACACATAAATAAAATAAGTACGAAATCTAAAACCCATAAAAAACATGTCAGAATGTATCACGGTGTTCTTAATACATACATTTATTTGTATTTTTTCCACCCCCACCAAAGATTCATATATATCTACAAAATAAACATTTTTCAAATTATCAGTATTTATAAATGTAGGCCTATTAGGTCCTAGTTCTAATTTACCGTCCCTAACACATATTGCAAAGCACGAAACACCAAGTATCATATCGATCTCCTTTGAGACGTTGAAATCAGGGTCGGCTAAAGGCACATGAATAAGAGATGGTAAAGTATTTTTGGTTAATATTACAGGGGGGTCACATACTTGTACCATAGCCGCATTACATGACTGCGAATCAAGATGTAATAAGTCATCACTTTGTTGTATAGTCTTGGCATTAGCTACTGCTTCTTCACGACATGACACGTCTAATGCGTGGCAGCGCTTGTTGAAACTTGCATCACTCGCTTCTGAAGCTGAAGAAAGCCTTAATGCTGTACTCTGCTCACGTATTCGAATACGAAGCCTGTAGCACTTAGATTCCAGTAACATACCCTCAGTGCTCTCAGTGAAATCTAAAGATTCTAAGTTCATGTTTACATCCTCTAGTTCTGATAAAAGGGTACGTAGCCTTTTGTCAGCAATATCTAGGGCGGCGGAAGATGTAACATTGGTGATGTCCCCAAGCTCATTCTCCACAAGCGTAATTTGGCCTTTGATATATCTCCTTTTGTCTATAAATATTTGCTTTACCTGAGAAACATCGCTCCTAGCGTCGTCGAAATTCCCTCCAGTGTGCGCCATTCCGTAAAATAGTATTAACTCTTCTTAAGGCTCGAAGGACCATAGAAAATATGTGGAGATATAGAATACTCGACTTATACAGCGAAACAACTCTTGGTAAAATAAAATAATATATTAAAAGAAGAAAACACGTCTGCCATTTACAATAGTGAAAGAGAAGAGAACAAAACACAATCAATTAAATATATTCTTTTTACATATGACAAGGACTGTCATAAAAGAGGTTGCATATTTAACATAAATATGTAACATTGGTGATGTCCCACGCTCATTCTCCACAAGCGTAATTTGGCTTTGATATATCTCCTTTTGTCTATAATTTTGCTTTACCTGAGAAACTCCCTCCAGTGTGCGCCATTCCGTAAATAGTATAACTCTTCTTAAGGCTCGAAGGCCATAGGACCAGTCCTTGTCATATGTACCTCTGTATTTATAAGTTGAAACAAGTTATACTTCGCGTTGTCCTGTTTAATTCTTAGCAGTTTTAGTAGTTACATGGTAGCCCAATGGTAATGCACTTAACACTTATGTCCTCTTAACACCTCATTGAAAAATCCTATAA
>PQWD01002495.1:0-15160 GCA_019425675.1 Leucinodes orbonalis | reverse complement strand
TTTTAGCGCAAGTTTATGTAATTAATGGTTCGTCCTCAACAGGTACCTTCACTTCATCCACGTGATGACGTACGATCTGCACGGCCCTTGGGATCCTACTACTGGCCACAATGCTGCACTCCACGCAGGCGACAATGATGATGGACTTGACCCCAAAACACTGTACACTGTCGATGTTGCTGTCGAATTCTGGCTTCGTGCAGGTATTTTATTTATTTATTTTGTTCAGACACAATTCGGGAAAATAAAAGGCAACAAAAGCGAGCAATTATAAAGCACAGGTTAACTTGGCTCTGAAAAAAATTTTTGACCACAATTTTTCTTAAGAAATTAAACTAACCAGCAAATAAAGGAAACGTATATCAATATTTAAAATATATATTATTTTTAATATCTTAAACAATATGAAGTGTTTGGTAAAAATACGCTATATCATTTCCAATCTTCTATATAACCTCACATGAAACTCTTGACTTATGTTTAATAATAGTATTATGATTTCAGGTTGCCCTCCAGAGAAGTTAGTTATGGGTATCCCACTATACGGGCACACGTTCTTTTTGGCAAATGCCACTGACAATGGTGTGAAATCGCCTGTCACAGGAGCTGGTATTGCCGGTCCTTACACGGGTGAAGCTGGAGTTATCGCATACAATGAGGTAAGATGTAAAGTTTTTTTTTTTCGAACTGACTACTGCTGTTGGTCGCAGATGGCCTTTACAGCTTCACCGGGCAATTGGCGAGCGCAGATAGCTCTCAGCCTTAAAGTTTACATAGATCGCTGCGTGACTAGGAGATCGTTGGTTCGAGCTCTACGCCGAAACGAATCTTTGTGCAATTTGTTCCACATGCCCCAATCAATAAGGATATCATTGCTTGTAATGCTTGTCCAGTTGGTGTTAAATTAAAGTTCTCCATGTTAAATTTGTATATCATGGACTCCGTAACATTTTGAGTTGACGTCGATTTCTCTTTTTTTCAGTTCTGTGTTGAACTTAAAAATAGTTCCTGGAGCGTCAGTCACGACCAGAAGGCTAAAGTGCCTTACGCGTACCGTGGTGTCGACTGGGTGTCATTCGACTACCCCGCTTCGATCGCTGCAAAAGTACAGTTCGCCAAGCAGAACAAACTCGGTGGAATCATGGTTTGGAGCATTGAAAGTGATGACTTCCATGACGTATGCGGCGGCGGCAGATATCCACTGTTGACAACCATCAAGAACCAATTGAGGTCCTGCTAAATTGAACATGATCAAGATACTTAAGAATTCTCCTCTTTTAACTCTTTGACATCCAGAAATTCAGACACAATGAAATCTATTGTTTGTGACGCTTTAAGGCGTCTCTGGCGGTCAAAGGGTAAAAGTATTGTAAAAACCCTTTTATAAACAATGCATGAGCAATCCTCTTCATCAAAGGCCAGCCTAAACAAATCTACTGTACCTATTCGAAAATAATAGAAAACTATAATTCTCTACTGTCAGACGAAATGTAAAAATGTAATATTTTAACAAATATAATGTACATACTAGAAAATATATTGGTATTAAAAATCCTACGTAACCTTGTCTTAATTAACACCAATTATCTATCCCAAAAAAATTGAGTTCATAATGTAAACTAATAAAAAATGAATCAATATACAATAACTGGCCGTTGGAGCAGACGAGTTCTGGAGTGGAGACCGCGTCTCGGCAAGCGTAGCGTAGGACGCCCTCCGGCCCGATGGACCGACGACTTGCGAAAGGTCGCTGGTGGAGGTGGATGAGGAAAGCGGAGGACCGGGATATCTGGCGCGAAATGGGGGAGACCTATGTCCAGCAGTGGACTGCGATAGGTTGAATAGGATACAATAACTATTTCTACATAAAAAACATATGAAACTGTCTAGATTATAAGTATAATTATTCAAGGTTCAAACTCAAAATTTCAACCTAACTATCCAGATTAATGGAATCCTCTTCAGTACTTTTGGATAGACTACAAAATTGTAGAATCAGTTGCTGCTGGGGAATTTTCCGGGTGTCTTTAAAATTGCTCGAATTCCAATGTAAAAGGCTAGCAACGCAAGTTTATGTTCTCTGGTATTGGAAATGTACATGGGCGACGGTGTCATTTAACATCAGATTAACCGTTATGTAAAGCATAGACCAGGAACCGCAAAGACGTACCTACGGCTAAAATGCGAGACGTTTGCTTGTCCGCGGTTGGGCTGAACTTTTATTCTATTTCACTTGTCATTAAATAGTAGTGTGCTCGCGCTATACTGATTTTCTACCCTTTCAGTCACGCGTTAAAGTAAAAATTTAAATGAATAATTTTACGTTATAAATGTAACAGTAAGTATACGTATGTGTAGTGCGGCACAGACATTATTAGGTTGATGTTTCTTCGTGATTGTGCTTCTAGTTAGTTTATTATGTAAAGACGATCGACATCTGACGTTTACCAGTTATCAAACTGATGACAACAAAGTCACTTTTATTATTGTAATATGTTCCCTATCTTCTTTAAAACACACTGAAAAAATTGCAATCTCATTCTGATCCCGTCGAAGTCTCGCCGGGATTGGAAATCGCGTAGCCATCGTCCGTACCCTGTTTGACTTGTAAGTATTGGTCATTTGTCTTGCAGTTGACTTTGCCAATAAAATTCATTTATTTTCTTTTATGAATTTCATTGGCCAAAAAATTATATATATATTTTGTAAATACATACATATTATACAAAGAAGTACCCAGAGCATTACAAACAGACGTGTTCACGCACACAAATATTTTTAATGCCCGGGGATCGAACCCGGAACCTTTGGTGTAGTAGCCGACGTCTCGACCACTACACACACAGGGGTCGTCAATATAACCTACACTAAAATAGGAAAGCTGGTTTTTATGTAAATATAGAGGGATACACGAGGCGGGGACAACCCAGAAGGACTTACCTTGACCAATTTGGTCAAGATCTTAAAAAGGCTGGGATCCCAAGCAGGACGAATAAAAGAGTTTGCATGAAAATATTATAGATGTGAACGAAGCTTGAGAAGTATATCAGGTCCGCGCAAAGTGCTTTATCATCTTTGCCTACCTTTAGGGACAGGCGTGAGCTCTATTTATTTTATTACCTATTATCGTATAGATAAATAATTAATCAATAAATATCCACTGACATTCACACAGCACCATCTAGCCCGTTAAGCGTGAAGTCTGTATTATGTGGTTACTGAACAACGGTCAAACATACTTATATACATGTTTTATTTGTAAATACATACTCGTACATATTTTACATATAAAACACCTAGACCATTACAAACAGACATGTTCATGCACACAAATGTTTGTACTGCCCGGGGATCGAACCCGGAACCCTTGGTGTAGCAGCCGACGTCTCAACCGCAAACCTAATGGGTCGTCAATAATATAGATGTATGTATTCAGTATATGAGTACATATTAATAAGTCGACGACAGTAAGTTACCTACAAATATTTGTATCAGCTCTTTGTTTGCAGTTTCTTATTGTTCCGAAGCAAACAACACAGTATTTCCCTTTAGATTGGGGGGAGATTAGTGATTTTCGATATGAATGTGCTTACGCGATATTTTTTCGAACGGCCCTTATAATGTTTCGATGATTCTTTCCGTGAAGGCAGACTCAATCCTACTTGACAAGTAAGATTGAGATAAATTCTTTGTTGAACAAAAAATAACTTTTGTTATTACACTACTACGGTTCTTTTGGTAAAATTATTCAATTTTGGTTTTATAGTCAACGAGCAGATTCACTCGATGGTTTATTACGTTTTACGAAAGTTTACCACAAATGGCGGCGTTCTGCGCAGGATAAAGAGTTATTAATGTCATCATGAGCGTGCGTCGGTGGCTCAATGGTGTGGACTGTTGCCTTCCGGAGGGCGCAGGTTTGAATCCCGCCACGTACCAATGTATTTTCTAAATTATATGTACGTTATCCGACGCTCTTACGGTGAAGGAAAACATCGTAAGGAAACCTGCGCACGCCTGCGAAGAGATTCAAGAGTTTTGCGTGAAGTTGTCCAATCCGCACTGGGCCAACTAAGGCCTTTATACCCTTTCCGGGTAGGCTCGTGCCCCTTGGTAGGGACGTTTAATGGTCTGATGATTAATCATGAGCGTAAACAAATTATAAGAATATCCACCGTGTCGCCGCCATTTCATTTCTAAGATACCTATAATGATTTCTGCACAGTGGTGATCTGTCGTGAATCCTACTATTCGTGATTCTTCTAGCTATGGATACTCAACGAGGTAAGCGAAAAGTCATGAACTGACTTTTAAAAAGGAAAAATATAATATCTCCACCACTAGCCTATAACGACCCACTGCAGTACCACAAGGCATAGTTTGAAGCAACCCAACAAATTCTAAACAATTATTTCACAAACATGGTTTAAAAAACCAATCATTAGATGTATTCATTTGAAAAAAAACATTACTTTAAAACGAATTAATTTTGGCAAATGTTAAACTTTTTTTTATTGAACAGGGGGCAAACGAGCATACGGTACACCTGATGGTGACACCGACCCCCATGGACATTTGCAAGACCTCAGGCCACAGAAATGCGTTGCCGGCCCTATAATAGTGTGTACGCTCTTTTTTTAAGGACGCCAGGTCGTATGGCTCCATAAATGATTACGTCAGAATTTATGTGACTAGTCTTACAGCCTAAATTAGGTGTAAGCTTTGGTAGCTCGTGAAAACCAAGCCCTGCTAAATCCAAGTAGCATGAACAAAGTGCGAAGGTCGCAGACGTCACACTCAATCAAGTCGCGACAAAGCCCTTTCTCGGGCACCCTTCAGCACTCACTCGACAACATGGAACAGTAAAGTAGGTTTCCTAACAATTGTGCTGAACGCAAATTGTTGGTATTTATTTTGACATTTTCGGTAACTTCCACCAATCCAGGTCCCGCGTGGTCGTTTAAGCATGATTGGTCAAATTCGGAATTGGTCCAGTCGTGAACTAATTTAAAATTCGCGATTAGCCTAGTTTGCAATTGGACCCCTAATTTCCAATTGGTCCAATTCTAAATTGGGCCCTGAGATTGTTGTAGGTACAAGCTCTTTATGAATGTTATCGGTGAATATTTATTTTTAATTTCTCCTTAGCAAAAAAATCTGTTTTTGCCGCGTATTTTCAGATGGCAACACATCAATGCTATTTGGTTCCTAAAGTAAATAGAAAATTCCGGCGAATGTAATCTAAACTTATTGAAACGGCACTCGAAAATTACTAGCGTCAAGTTACTAAGGTTTTTAATAAGCGGCCAAGGATTTACACGTGTACCTCGAAATGTTTGAAGTACAGTTAAATAAATTGAAGAGTGTTTTATTTTTGCGTCTTGTTAATTTTCTTATCGGCCAGTATTTGACTAATTATGTATGTACATAGGTTCCAGCCATTGATTATGCGTAAGATAATACCATTAAATGGTGTTATATCATTGTTGTTAGGTAACAATAGATAGATTAATCAATATAGACCCATCTAGTGTAATTGGTTGAGACGTCGGCTCTTACAACACGGGGTTCCGATTTCGATCCCCGGGCAGTACAAACATTTGCGTAACATGTATGTTTGTATGGGTCTTGGTATTTTCTGTGTAATATCACATAAAATAAATGTTACGAAGGCCTCTAATGACTTCCTCGCGAAATGATCCTCAATCAAATATAAATCCGTCAAATGAACCTCAATCCAATATATGATAAATATCCACTGACATTCACACAGCACCATCTAGCCCCATAATAAGCGAGGATTGTAATTAGGGTTCTAAACAACTGATAAACACATTTATATACTTTTTTTTGTAAATACATACATATTATACATAGAAACACCCAGACCATTACAAACATACATGTTCATGCACACAAATGTTTTTATTGCCCGGGAATCGAACCCCTTGGTGTAGTAACCGACACCTCTCGACCATTACACCACATGCCTCGTCAAAATGGTTGAGACGTCGGCATCGTTCAACTAGCTGTTATTGATGGCGACTGTTGTTTGTAAAAGATGGACTGAACAACTTGACCAATTGGTGAACGCAGATGATTCTCAGCCATAATAGAAGGTACTGGACCTTTAGTAGCCTCACTTACTTTAAAAAGCAGAATTTCCTACCGCATTATTTAACAGCGTTTTCTACACTGAAGCTAGTACAATTTCACACGTTATTATTGACCCTATAAAAGGATATATAGAAAATCATTGTAATTTGGCACAATAACTAAAGAAAACGCCTAGAATCACAAATGCTAACTTCACTTTGCAGTGTACCCGGCAAACGTCTGTTATATTGCCGACACTTTTCATAAGGAAAAACCTCTCCAAAACTTTCCAGGAGACAAATTCGTGATACGTGATCCGTATTTATCGTCACATTTGGGAATGGAATTGAAGGAGTATTTTTAGGAATATGCCGGAATAAAAACATGATCTAAGTATATTAATAGACTGCTATTACAAAAATGTAGCAAGGTTAATATTTCTTGCGATTTGATTACAAAGTGGAAGCCGAATTTTTTGATACAAGGACGTTAAGAAACGCAATTTTATTTATATACAAGGGTGGGAAGGTTTAGCAGCACAGCATCCTGAAATGTCGCCGCCAGGTTTGCGTTTTCGAAGATTAGAAGGAAGGCAGACGTACATGCTAGAGGCAGGTTTGCGTTTTTGAAGATAAAAAGGAAGACCGACCTAGACGCTAAACGCAACGAGTGAAAAGCCCGAACACCCGTAACTATTCAGAATAACTACATAAATGGTAAAACTTTTAAAAAATGTAAGATGGATTTATCGGTTTGCGTTTTTGAAGATAAGAAGGAAGGCCGACCTAGACGCTAAACGCAACGAGTGAAAAGCCCGAACACCCGTAACTATTCAGAATAACTATATAAATGGTAAAACTTTTAAAAAATGTAAGATGGATTTATGTTTAGCCTTAGTCTTGCCTTTAAGTAAGCGATGACAAGGTGGAGGGTGAACTTAAGTAATGAAAGTGGGTGGATGAACCATAGAATATCGTCAGGTTTTTAGCTTCCTATGAAATAAACAAACTAATAAATAAAATAAATATGCTAAAACCACCCTAACCCAAACTAAGCATTTAGCCTGTAATATAGGTACAAAGTGTAGGATGCCCTCCGGCCCGATGGACCGACGTCTTGCAAAGGTCGCTGGTGGAGGCTGGATGAGGAAAGCGGAGGACCGGGATATCTGGCGCAAAATGGGGGAGACCTACATAGGTACAAAACAACTGATGAACATACTAATATACATATTTTTTTAAACAAACTTATTATATCTACTTGGGCTCTGGCAGAATCACAGCGCTGCCGTATCTGTCCACATCTGTTTAATATTATATAACCCCACAGACACGGCAGCATAAGCTGAGACAGGTCCCTTTTGACCACAAAGTTTTAATTCATGTTATACCTTCTTTCTTTTTTATTTCTCTTTTTAAATTGTTTTATTGTATTGTCCTTGTTATGTAATTGTACAATTTTGTGGTTAAATAAATGTTTTTTTTCTTTCTTTTCTTTCTTTATATATAGAAACACCCCAATGCACACAAATGTTTGTAATGCCCGGGGATTGCACGCGGAACCCTTGGTGTAGTAGCCGACGTCTCGATCATTACACCACATGGTTCGTCAAATAATGATACCTGGGTTAGTCTGATTATTCATTTATACACTGCTACGCCATCGAACCTTCAAATATGAAAATAATAAGAGTTAAAAACCACTGGTGGACTGACTTTAAATGTATTTAAACACTAAATGATATTTAAACTACACTAATCTATAAAGCCACGGGGCACTTTGTTAAAGGCACAAAGATTGGTAACTCCGTAACATACTGTAGCAGATTATTACATAGACGACTGAACGGCAAATCACAATTTCCATCGCGTCTCCTTTATTTTACCGCCCACATCCTTGATGGTCGTATATAATAAGAAAGTGTAGGCCGAGGCGGCAATCTTTAAGTTAATTTAATTTTTTCTAACTTAACTTCTAGAAAATCATCAAACCAATTTTGTTTTAAATCTTTTAATATAAAAAAGGTTCAAAAATAGTCAAAAAGTGCTGCTACCATTTTCCTAACCGCAATAACACTAATTAAATCTAGTTCACCGAATTTAACGACTGTATTGAAATTATCACAAATTCATCACAATTAGTTCTCGCCTGTTGTTTTTATTAAATACAGAAATACGTTTTCTATACCGTATCCATGTTTTCTAATGAAGTGAGTGATTTAACAGACATCCGCTTCTACATATTTTTAACACAATTTTAAAGTAGGAAAATAAGTAATATTTAGTCTGTGCAGTAAACAATATTACCTTTAACATAAAAACTTAAATCTAAAGACACAGAACAGGTATACCAGCAACAGCAGGTAATGAAGACAATTATTATATTTTTTGTTCTATAATTTTCAAATTATCTTTCTCAATTACATAATTGGTTCTTATAAATAATTTGGTTTGTTGACTGTTAGTATGCACTGCGACTTTTTAACTTTACATGTAAAGAGCCACAAAGCCAATAACTAATATTAAAAAACCTATCATAGTATTAAACCAGTAAATTATTTCACATTGAAGACGCAAGCAAACTTACATCCAGCTCCGAGTCTACAATATTTCGTAGTTTACAGCGTTTTAATAACATATCCCGCTGGATTCGGCCGTCGGGAGAGTGACGACATCGTAAAATACTCGTATTTTTAGAGGTTATTTCGTCTTTGGTGCGGCTTTAAACTGGAAATATATTCGAGATTCGCTCAATAGTGGCTATGTGTTGAAATTACTAATTTAAGCACATTTTGAAACACGGAATTCCAATAGGCTTTTGATTTATGTTATGCATGTATAAGTTTACCGGGACTGAAGTCAGTAGCTGTATATGCAATATGTGTTAAATTGGTAAACTATGGCTTCCAACTGACGTAGGTACTTTGCGAACAGCGTCAGAAACTACTTACTTTGTTTTTTTATAAAGAGTCTCATTTATGCCGTTTTTATGCAATTGATATCAGTAATTTTTTAATAGATAATCTCCACGGTGGACGCAGGTGGGATCGTACTCGGCAATATATTAATAGTGCGCTATAATTGTCCTTTCAAATGTTTTGTCTTAAAGCCCTTATGCGCAGCCGCGTAAATATGCATTTGATAAGCATGCAGCAGAGTGTAAAAATTACAGTATATTTATGTCTACAGAATATGTCAAATCGTCCGATTTAAATGAATTTAAACAGGTTTAAGGCAATCAACAAATATGATTGAGACAATTGGCTCGTATCTGTACAGAGCCAAAAAGAACTGAAAAGAACATGGCTTGTGTAGTAAATGGCGCAAATCCGAAATGAAAAAAAGAATTACTGGTAGGTAAATGAACAAATCGATTACGATTTGTAATTTAAAACATGCATACAGGAAGGTTTGACTTTGATATTTTCACGACTTTAGAATAGAAGGAAAACTCATAAAGGTTATTCGAATGTTATCTAGGTGAATTTGTGTAGATTATTTTCAACATTTCCATGACTTGATTCTTACGTATTATTCATACAGATAACCTGCGCCTCGAAATTGTGTAACGCAGAAACCCGAGGAATCGCCGAAAAAAATATTACCCGCCGACAAAGAGAGGTTCGTTTTAATAAAAATTTAGATCAGTTTTAAAACAACGCCTTAATTCATGAATAGCAATTCTCAACGGAGCGGAATAAATTACATGGGAGAATTTTGGCATTCACTGATGCAAGTCACGTTGTTTTACGGTGGTATTGTAAAAATAAGTGGTACACGTGGCGTGAGTGGCACTGTAGGGATAGGCCAATTGCTCAAGGGTAAGTAGATAGATGAATGGCGTATGTCTGATGAAGGGACAATTCACTTTTAAACGACCATCCATGTAATGACGATGTTACTCTTCATACTACACTACACTTGCCCATTAGTGTTGCCAATGCTGCGGCAATTACCGTGTTCTTCGGCTTTCAGAGAGCGTCGGTGGTCAATGGTGTGGATTGTTGCCTCCTACCTGAGGAGAGGCTAGGTTCAAATTGCCACGTCAATGTGTTTCAAATTTTCGAAAAAATATATGTACGTTTGCGAAGTCTTACGGTGAAGGAAAACATCGTGAGGAAACCTGCGCATGCTGCGAAAGATTCAAAGTGTGCGTGTAGTCGTCCAACCCGCACTGGGCCGCGTGGACGACTAAGGCCTAATCACCTATACGGGTAGGCTCGTGCCCTCGGCGGAGACGTTTAATGAGCTGATGATGATGATGACGGCTTTCAGGTCAAAAAAACACTAAAGTTCCGAGCTACGGCCTTCACACTTAAGCCGCAGCAGAATCTACGGCTTTTGCAAGTTTTACAATTATTGATTAATTTATCGTATATTATACTTATAAAGTGCCAAGATTAAAAGTCTGAGGTGGAGGGGAGGAATCAAATGGCCCAACAGTCGATGCTTTTCCTTAAAAACACTGCTTTTTAACCCCCGACGCAAAAAGAGGGGTGTTATAAGTTTGACGTGTTTGTGTGTCTGTGTGTGAGTCTGTGTCTGTCTGTGGCACCATAACTCCCGAACGAGTGGACCATTTTGATTTAGTTTTTTGTTTGAAAGGCATTTAATCGAGCGTGTTCTTAGCTATGTTTTATTAAAATCGGTTAAGCCGTTTATAAGATATAGGGATGAAAGTGGGAATGAAAACCGATTGTTTGCAAATGCCCGAATGGCGTATCAAATGAAAGGAAATATTCGTACATTACAATAGCTAAGTTTAATTAAAATCGGTTCAGCCGTTTATAAGATATAGGGGATGAAAGTGGGAATGAAAAACCGATTGTTTACAAATATGCCCGAGTGGGATATCAAATGAAAGGAAATGATTCGTACATTACAATAGTAAGTAAGTAAAAACAGGGGTGTATAAGTTCGACGTGTCTGTCTATATACTAAAATCTAACTTAACCTAACCTACCTATAAAAAGTATGAAATAAAAATTAAATTAAAAATTTAAAAAACCCCCGACACAAGAAATTAAGTAATTTCCTTTAAAAGTAAAAATAATAATAAACTTAATGTTAAAGTACCTAAAATCTATTAATAATTCTAAAAAAACCTCGCGTTGGGGGACCGCTCTTAAACTAACAATTCAAATACAAATAGTCTAATTAAGTAACAGAGATGAACATAAAAACAAAATTAAGAGAATAATTCAAAAACTTTCATGAATTTCCTTCAAAAAGTCTGGGTAAAAGCCTAAAGAGGTAACCATCTTATGAAAAATATCGTAGATAAGAAAGAAAAATTAGGAGCGGTCCCCCAACGCGGTTTTTTTTTAGAATTATTAATAGATTCTTAGGTACTTTAACATTAAGTTTCTTTTATTATTTTTTACTTTTTAAAGGGAAACTACTTAAGTTCTTGTGTCGGGGTTTTTTAAATTTTAAATTTTTTACCTTACATGGCCGCCTCAAAATTTGCGTTGGCAACACTGTTGCTCATTGAAAAACACTCGAGCCGCAAGCCGTCGCTCTGCATCCAAGTAAATCAATTAAATTTCCAAATATAGGAAATTGCTTTTGTACTTTGACCTCAAGTTTACCCCATGTGATTGTGTAGCGTATGACCGTATCAGAGGAATTTTAATAACTGCATACCGGAGGTTCTCAACAGGCCAAACCACTGAAGCGCTTTTTTTCAAATCATCAAAATTCATATTTTTAGAAAAGTATTTAAATTGTTTTTTATTGTATATTTTTGACGTTCATAAGTGCTTTTTGTAAGCCTAATTAGAAATAAATGGATTTGACTTTGACTTTGTTCAAAAACTTCTCCCATCTCCATATTTCGTGTACTTGTTTGCCTAACCATGAAAAAAAACAAATTATAAATGTATATGTCAAAGTAGTAATTGTTCGCCAACAAAGGTATTCCAGGGCCTGAACGCAAAAGATGTTAAATTATTAAACAACATTATTGTAAAGGACGTAGAATAATAAAATACGGTAACAAATACCGGCGCACGGTAGAGAGGCCATGTGTCACCGAAGCGGCGAACCGGAATGTGCTGATAAGTGCACACTCGAGGTCGAACTTACCGGCTAAATAGCTGCAATTTGAGAGGTCGACTGGCAATGGGCTGGACTCCTGATAGTAGGTTATACATAGTCATTATCGATTACTATCCTATCATGTGAGGTATGGGAGAATATCGATCTGTTTGGTTGGCACGCATTGTATGCATTCAGTGATAATATTTATATTTACTTCTAACTTTATAAAAGCTCAAATTCGACCTTACGTGGAGTACTGCAGTCATCTTTGGGATGGTTCAGCAAAAGTCATCTTGCTACTTTGGACTCAATCGATCGCAGAGCCAGAAAACTCATTGGCGATAAGGCGCTCGTTAATTCCAAACTGCAGAGCTTATCCCATCGCCGTAAAGTTACGTGTTTGTCGGTTTTTTACAGGCTCTACTTTGGTGAGTGTTCTTCCGAACTCCATGCACTGATCCCATCGTCTCCCTTTCACCATAAGTTATCAAGGCGAACTGCAAAATTTCATCCGTTTGTAGTTGACGTTCCCCGTATTTGGACTAAGCGTTTCGCATCATCTTTCATTATGCGTACTGCAAATTAATGGAATGATCTGCATGCGTCTGTTTCTCCAGCCACACACAACCCTGTGGCATTCAAAAAATGATTGAATAGGCTTCTGGGCAAGCTCGCTCCATCTTAGAGCACGTATGTTACCCTAGGATAGTATGTGCTCAAGAGTAAGCCCATCATAAATAAAAAAAAACATTTTGAAATCATTGCATGCATTAATGTTTCAATTTCAATTTGTGTTAGGCTCGATACTGAGTCTTCTAAGTAGGTAGTATCATAATCTGCCAGTATTTCGGAACCTTGCCAAAATTAAAAATAATTCCCTCTTTTAATTATATATTTTTGTTTTAATAATTTATTTTTATTTATTTAGGTTTGTTACATATTTTAATTGACTTTCTTATTTTATATTTATCTATATGTAAGTATATTTTTTTCTTGATGATAATATAAATATTTACGTAGCGAAAGTTAAAAGATTTTAACTTTCACTATGTATTGATTTCTATTTGTTTTAAAACACGAAGTAAGTACAGTCTAAACATTGCGATACCGTAACAATTCATTATTAAATCTATCAACAATCTTGCTAAAAATCCTTCATATTGTTTGCCACGATTAACCTGCCTATTTCCATTTCCAATCACGGCTGATGAGATCTGCCCGGTCACAGATAAAATTACGTCTCAGTATAAATTCTAAAGCTAACTTTATTGCGCGCCTTTGTGTAAGCATTGTTTTGTTCAGTTAACATTTAATTTCAGTGTGGTTCATCTGTCACTTTAATGATTCGCATTGCTTGTTATTTTGTGTGGGTAATTTATTATCCTATAACCCACTATTGGCTGTTGGAGGAAATGTGTTTTATATGTAACTCATTAAAATTCCATTAATCTATCTGAAATTTCCATGGAAGTCTTATTTTAAAAGAGAAGCTAGCGCTATAATACAAGATACAAGAAACTGCTGGCTAGAGACTCAGGTAGGTATAACCTTTTAATAATAATGAGAAATTTTCAATCTTTATTTTTTTGCTTAGCGTTGTTATTAATTCACAATTCTAAGTTGTCTGCGGGATCTTTATCTATTAGTCCCGTAGCTATTCTTTCAGTTGCGCTGAGCTTCCGGGAAGAAGGATATATTATTGGCGGTAGTTGCACCATATAACATAATGTAGTCTATAACGTCTCAAAGCGGAGACGGGTCTTCCGGCACAACTCTGCTATTAGGTGCTTGCATATTATGACGACCCATCTGGTGTAATGGTTAAGACGTAAGCTATTACACAAGGTTTGGGCAGTACAAACATTTTTGTGCATAAATGTCTGTTTGTATTGGCCTGGGTGTTTTCCATGTATGTATTTACAAAAAAATAAATAAGTGTGTTCATTCGTTGTTTATTATCCATATTACAGGCTAATGCTTAGATTGAGCGCTGTGTGACTCTCAGTGGATATATATTATGAATAGACAACAACACGTTTGAAACCGTTTTACAAATAGAATTGCCCGCAAAACAATGCATGAGAAATATCGCGGTCTATTCATTCAATTCCATATTCATACAGCGGCCAGTTCAGCACTTTTTATGTTGGAAAATACTCGTAACAAAAGAAAGCGGAACCACATCGAGGTGAAACTTCACAGTTGTAAATTACCAACAAAAGACAGGTCAGCAAAAAAGCAATGGTACGCCAAATTTCTAAAGCCAAACAAAAATAAATCAATCAGTACGTTACGCTATTCTTTTCGACGGTAGTGTGGCACGAAGGACGAACGGAAGTGTCGATAAAACGCTTTCCAAACTAAACGAGTCATATACGGAATTTATCGATATATATTGGTCCTTTATAAAAAATGGCACAAGTTATCCTTTGAAACATTTCACTTCAGCAATTAACTTTTTATCTAATAAAAAAAAACATTTTTATAAAAAATCGCGATTGCCTAATATGTATGTTTATCCGACGACGTATTGTAGGTATTATATACTCTTTAGCTCTTACGGCGAAGGAAAACATCGTGAGGAAACCTGCGCACGTCTACAAAGAAATTCCAAAATTGTGCGTGAACGTGCGTCGGTGGCTCAGTGGGCGTCGGTGGCTCAGTGGTGTGGACTGTCGCCTTCCTACCGGGAGGGCTGAGGTTCAAATCCCGACACGTACAATGTATTTTCGAATTTCGAAATATATTACGTTATCCGACGCTCTTAGGTGAAGGAAACATCGTGAGGAACATTCATGCACGCCTGCGAAGAGATCGAAGGTTGTGGTGTGAAGTCGTCTAATCCGCACTGAGCCCGGACGACCCAGGACCTATCACCCATATACGGGTAGGTCGTGCCCCTCAGTGGTGTTTAATGAGCTGATGATGATGTGCGTGAACCACCCAACCTGCACTGGGCCCGCATAGACGACTAGGGCCTATACGGGTACACCATTTACGGGTCGGCTCGTGCCGCTCCGGTG
>PQWD01002494.1:0-12367 GCA_019425675.1 Leucinodes orbonalis | reverse complement strand
TAGTAATTTTACCCCCATCGTTATTTGCTTCTATTCAATTTAATTCCCAATCGATCTACTTGTACAATAAAATAAATATGAAACTTAAGTTCTACAGAGTTCAGTACTTCGAATGTAAAAAATTTGTTACTTCCTGGCTAAAAGCACTCGATTATGAGCGTATTTTACTAACACGTGGCACATTATGGTAACAAACTCCTTGCACTAAAAAAGCATAGTTTGGGCTGATCTGTGAAATATTGCATAATATGGAATGAAAGCTCATTATTTAATATCTCCCTTCCACCTATCGCAGTCCACTGCTGGACATAGGTCTCCCCGGCGACGTGCACAGAGATTATGAGAAGGGTATACAAAGTTCGTGACACTAATCGCAAAAACAATAAATAACATACATTATTGTTATATTAAGTGCCGTTGATGACAGCAGATCGCCTATGGTTTCAAATCTATAGAGAAAAATGGGCGAATTAGTGGAAATCATTTAATAGAAAGTCGGTGGCTCAATGGTGTGGACTGTCGCCTTCCTACCGGGAGGGCTGAGGTTCAAATCCCCGACACGTACCAATGTGTTTTCTTATTTTCGAAAATATATGTACGTTATCCGACGCTCTTACGGTAAATTAAAACATCGTGAGGAAATCTTCATGCACACCTGCTAAGAGATTCGAAGGTTGGGTGTGAAGTCGTCCAATCCGCACTGGGCCCGCGTGGACGACTAAGGCCTAATCACCCTATATGGGTAAGCTCGTGCTCCTCGGTGGGGACGTGTAATGAGCTGATGATGATGATGATTTAATATGCTGGCGATTTTCCGGGTTGTCTGGATGCACAGCTGTATGCATTGCTTATTTGCATATATGGAATGCGCGCCACTGGGTCACCCCCATTTTGCACCTGATGTTCCGGTCCTCCACTTTCCTCATCCAGACTCCACCAGTGACCTTTCGCTAGTCGTCGGTCTAGTTAATATGATGACCAAATGACTAAAGGCTTTATTATTCATTTCATCAAATATTTACCTCAATATAACAGAAAGGTTCACCATATATATTTTTCAATACCATGTGAGGTGCCAATTTAGACGTCCTCACAAACCAGTCGTTTTATGGTTTTATTTAATTTCGCGTTAACGTTTCTGTTTTACGATGATGAGGAGCTTGGGAAATAAATACAGCATTTTATGAAAGTGCAAGTACCTGCCGTTCTCACGAGGCAGTGTTGTCGTTTTGTTTGGACATGAGTGAGTTATTATTTACTCTGCAAAGTGTTATTATTTTCACAGCCAAGTGGTGTAAAGGTTGAGACGTCGGCTACTACACCATGATTTCTGGGTTCAATCCCCGAGCATAACAGACATTTGTGTGCATGAACATGTCTGTTTGTAATGGTCTGGGTGTTTCTATGAATAATTCGTATATATTGACAATAAAATGTATGTATGTATGTCAATTGTTTAGTACCCTATCTACAAGCTCCTCGCTTAATATGGAGTTAGATCACGCTATGTGAATGGCAGTGGATATATACTTTTTTATTTATAAACTAACCCTTAATTGCTGCACTCAGATGTACAACAGAAACAATGGCATTGTTTTCTGTCTGGACAAGATCTACCATAATCACGTCATCAATAAGGTCTTTACGGATGTCACCTACCATGCTGGTCCAACGCGTGATGGTAGGCATTCCAGAGCCTCGCTCGCTATTTGGCAGAATATAACACGAGCGAGGTTGCCTAAAGAAAATTTAATCAATCACATTTTATATGAAAACTTAGTTGTACCTACTTTTACATTTCTAGAGATATTTTTTTTATTTTTTTATATGTTATTAGCGTACAGGACGGTCTGGACGCTCATGTGGTGGTAAGTGATACCCCAGACCATGACAGAGCAGCATTAAAGGAGACCAACAACTGATAGATAGTTATTATCCTCCATCAATGCCGCATGCGCCCGTCACCCAGACAACAGATGTTAGGTCTCTTATACCCGGTAATTTCACTAGCTACAGTGCCCTCATCCTGAAACACAAAAGTACATAACACTCCTGTTTCACGGGATGATATCTGGCACTGCGGTGGTACCTACCTAGACGACTCAGTATCGAGTCTACCACCTAGTAAACCACCTAGATATTATTTATTATTTTTGATCATGCGAGCCATGTCGGACGTAATAAAAACTTATACATAATAAATTATTTTATTTCTAAAATCTTAATATATTTATTCAATTGAGATCCATAAATAACGCATAATAAACGCTTTTCGTTTCTTCTCTGTCGCTGTTCAGGTTTACAAATTTTACAAAGACAAAAGAAAATCGTATTCTACCGACACACTTAAATTCTTAGAGTGCCATTTAGTATGCCTAATAAGGCGCCTAAAACTCATAAGAAACTTAAAAATCTTTCGTTTGCTTGCCAATGTAAATTTACGCAGCTGTGTCAAAAACAAGCAATTGTAATTATTTTAAATTCAATAATTTGCGTCACAAGTGACCTTATAAAATTCGTTCTAGCTATCGACGCCCTGTTATGTTAAAATTTGAAAACACATAGCTAGATTTGCTTTGACTCACCTAACTTTACGGTTTGAAAGAGCTTCTGCGCAGTTAAGAATTACATTTACTAATCATTTTCGTATATCGTGTATTTTTTTTATAGACCCCTTATGAGGTTGTCTTTTGACTTTCAAAAATTCGAAAATACATTGGTAAGTGGCATTTATAGATTTATATTTCCATGGATTTGAACCTGCGCCTTCCAGACCGGAGGGCAACAGCCAACACCAATGAGCCACCGACGCTCATAAACACGCTATGTACATTGCTGTATACAGAAATTATATCATCATCAGCCTATAACGTTAACAGGGCACAGGCCTTCGCAAGTTCGCACACATAAAGCTTTCGTATACACTCAATGCGGATGGAGGGGTAAAAAATATGAATTCGAGAAACTTTTCAAAAGAACGTAGTCTATGCAAATTTAAGATACTTTTGTTTTTATATTTAATATTTCCACCTGCTATAGTAAGCCCGAAAACGTGTATTTTTAAATCTTTGTGATTTAAAAATACACCGTTTAGCTTTTAAGCTAAAATATTCAAGAAAAGATAAGAGTACGTGTTACGATGTGATCCATTTTAGTCACAGATACCAATTGTCATACCTCAATGCAGTTTATTGTTGCATAAAGCAGACTTATTAGGATGTCGAGATTTAAACTTTTTGAAATTAGTTACCAAGATCGGTCTTGTATGACCAACTGATTGACATTACATTTTCCTAAAACTTTAAGTCTCTTACGAAAATTCAAATTTATTTTTGTACTAAAGAAAGAGATGCGATTTAAGAAACGATTTGATGGTTTTCTTACCACTTGTCTGTCTGTGACGCCTTTCGTTCAAAACCAATGATATTCTGTATATATAAAGGTAGATACGCCATCGGTGCTTCAAAAACGAAGAGAGTACAGTTTGTACTCTTTCGCTTAGGCAAATGTATTCGAAATATATCTGTGCTGTCACTGCATTCGGGATTTTTTTTATTATTATTTTGTGAGCATATCAAGAATCCATACTTTTTTACATCATTGTTCAAAACTAAACCAATTGTTATATTTTTATACAAAGAACTAGAAACCCTGAAAGGTACAAACGCTTTTTTTTATTCATTCATTTAGTTTATTAGAATATTTTTTTTTATTTAAGAACAAAATTCATGTACACAAAGTTATGTCGAGTAATGCGTATGCATACAATAAAATCAATGAATTAAATACAAAAAACTCTGAATAGACATCAAACCGAACACAATGCCCGAATTATAATTGTTATATCACGAACAAAGAAATAAAATTAGTTCTAATTATTTTAAAGCGCAAAATACTCAAATTGTTATATTTAAATGAACAAATTTTTGGTTGTTATATAAGAATTGTTATAAATACGTAATGTAATTCTTATGCGTAATTCTTAGTATGTATTTGGCATTCCGAGTTTTAACGCGTATGTAACTAATACATATTGTAATCATACAATGAGCGTACTCACCCTGTTTATTACTATTTTACAACCTGTAAGCTGAAACTTCCGCCCGCCTAGCAGTCTGGAAAGGGATAGTTTATTGGTGGACTGTTTTGATGATTTATTATGAAAGATATGCCTGCCATGATAGAGTATTCAATAAACGTGAGTTTGAATCTTCAGATATTTGGTCTATTAGACCACGTAATTATTAGACGGCAAACCCATTACTTTTACGTTAACGTTACTTAAATATCATCATAATCGTGATCAGTCTGTTATGTTCCACTACAGGATACAGGCCTTCCGCCATATACAGCTATAAATTAAATAAGCACAATCAGATTAAAAAATACAAGACGAAATCAAATCTATTCTATTGCATAACACAAAGATACGGACATTTTCCTCAAAGACTACCTACATATTTGATCTAACATAAAAACTGAAAGGCAATCAATGGGCGATTCATGTTCTAAAACAAAGGCGCAGACAATAACCAGTCAACTTGACCCCCGCCGTGGAACCTTCGCTTAGGGCCGTGCGACCAGCCGCCTGGGAAACCAAGTTTACACGGGTTTTTGCTAACTATCGTGAGATATCGTAAACGATATGGGGTTATTAATACTTAACGAGCTTCATTAGTGTTTGATTGGTGACATTTCAATATTTAGATGTGACAATTTTCATATATAAAACGAACCATCGATTTTGTCAATAATTCGGCAAGGAAATAGGATAGGACATCCTTCAGCCCAACGGACTGACAATTTGCGCATAGTTGTTTTTAAGTAGTCTGTACTGCTGTTGACCGCAGATGGCCTTAACAGCTTCACCGGGCAATTGGCGAGGCGGTGGCTTTCAGCCTTAAAAAATCATACAACAAGACTAAGGGTATCCCTGAGCGGGACTCGAATCTCGGCTGAGAGCGTTGCGGGGGGGACTAGGAAACGGAGTATATGTTCGGGAAATGAAGCGACCCAGCACACGCCGCTTACGTCCCGGGGCCGACGTTTACGCGCGTGAGGTGAGACATAATTATTAGCTGCTTGCGAATAGTCGCTGGTGGAGGCTGGATGAGGACACCAGTGGATCAGAATTTCTGGCTTAAAATGAGGTAGGCCTATATGGACTGCAATTCTCCTCCTTCGCAATGACTTGCGTCGGTGGCTCAATGGTGTGGACTGTCGCCTTCCTACCGGTAGGGCTGAGGTTCAAATCCCGACGAAAATATATGTACGTAATCCGACGCTCTTACGGTGAAGGAAAACATAGTAAGGAAACCTTCATGCACACCTGCGAAGAGATTCGAAGGTTGTGTGTGAAGTCGTCCAATCCGCACTTGGCCCGCGTGGACGACTAAGGCCTAATCACCCTATACGGGTAGGCTCGTGCCCCTCGGTGGGGACGTTTAATGAGCTGATGATGATGCAATGACTTATCGCTGTTGGCCCCAGGTGGCCTTCACCGCTTCACCGGACAATTGGCGAGCGCACTCTTGAAAAGTGTATGCAACGAGCCTAAGGGTGTCCTAGAGTGGGACGCGAACCTCGGCTTAGGGCGTTGCGGGGAGGGCTAGGTAACCTTTTATTTGATGTTTTATGAGTTTGGGGAGAAAAGCGACCGGACACCTGCCGGTAACGCGAATAGAGATTGGTCGACCTACAGGGACTCGCGACGATGGCCCCCGTCGGCAGGGACGGAATCTCGATCTTGAAGTGTTGCGTGTGGTCTGAGATGCTTTACGCGCTTTGTCCGCCACAATGGCGACAGTGATCGGATCGTATCGTACCGCTGCCACTCCACGACCGCTAAATTCGAGGCCAAGGAATTACAGTTAGCAACAGTGGAAAGTTAACTGACAGCAACAGCATTGCAAAGGTTTTGCTACTGTCAACGCCTATTGTTGTTGGTTTCGGCGTCAAAGGTCGCGACATGAGTGTTTTGCGTGACCTTTCTAATTTGGGATTGTGTAGCGTCCTTACAATGAACGTTGTGCAACATTGCTACATGAATGTATTGTGGTTTGAAGATACCGCCATTTTTAAAAACATTCCAATATCCGGTTAACTGTGTATTTAATAACCAAAAATTTTCACGTTTCGTTACCCACACAAGACAAGGTTAAGTAATTAGGAGAGTAGGACCTCATCACAGATATACTTTTTTTACTTGCAGTTTTATACTACGACCTATGGGCACGACCCATATGGTGTATTGGTTTCGACGTCGCCTACTACACCAAGGGTTATGGGTACAAACTCCTTGTTATACAAACATTTGTGTGCTGTTTGTATTGTTCTGTTTTTCTATGTATAATACGTATGTATTTACTAACTCGTAACTGCAAAGCCCTTCGGCTCGTTGCATCAGCTTTTTAAGGCTGAGAGCCATCATCACACGCCACTTGTAAGGTGAAGCAGTGAAGGCCATCTATAGTTGGTGACCCCGACACAAAAAGAGGCCACTAAACGCCAGGTTAGGTCCCGGCTTGACCAACCAACTTTTCACCAAAAATACGGCTTGAGAGTTCCTTTAATTTTTTTTTATTTAAAATCTAATGTGTCGTTTAATAAGACACTAAATTGAATTTGACTTTAATGAGGTTTTTTTTATTTAGAAATGAGATCAAATTAACTAAAACTAAAAATGAATTCAACATTGCGGCCCAGATTTAAAATTTAACAAATAAAGTTATTTGATTTTACTTCCCAATTTAAGGTTTAGGTTACTATCAGTCTTATCTAACAGCCAGTACCTACGCATACTGTCATAGTATAAAATCTTTTAATACTAGCCGAAACTATAAAACTTAGTAGAACGAAAATTATATAAGAACAGTCTTTGTCTGTGAACTAATAATCAGAAGTCAAGACTATATGTACAATTTTACATATATATTATTGGGGCCTCCAAGGTGATACGTTACAAGCCCTGCAGTACCACTATGTGCAAATTTTTAAAGTAAACGATGTCTACGAATAGACTGTCTCTAAACCAAGCCAAATTTATACATGTTCCGTACAAATATGTTGAATATTTATGTTTGCTGTATGTACTATTTATAGTTTAAGGATTGCCTTTGAAATGGGTGAGATTTATGTCCAGCACTAAATTGAAGATTAAATGATTATCCTTCTGGGCTGAACTGAAAAAACATCGTCTTCAATTCTAGTGTCTGGAGAAATACATCATCCTTTATCTGGGGGCACGGCAGTGCCCCCGCCAAGTCGAGCGCGAAGCAAACACTGCCGTACCATCCTTTACAGGATCCATTTCGCCGCATTTTCAGGCCCCGATTTGAGAACCTTTGGATAATACCAGAGCGCTGAAATTTTCGTCATCTAGTAAGATATAATAACTTACTTTAAATCCAAAATTTCAAGTCTGTAGGTCATTTAGTTCCGACGTTAAGCGAAAGCAAAGTTTGGCATTTTCGACAGACACTCACTCACTCACTCATGATCATCAAAATAGAACTAGTACTTCCCATTAACTCAGAAAGCTGAAATTCGGTACAGAGTCAGGGTTTAATGGCTACATAAAGGGAAAACTATGAAAACTTCGAAAATCGAAGATCTGGAGTACCTGGTGACCCTGCTTAGATAACAAAATCATCAAAATAGAACTAGTACTTCCCATTAATTCACAGAGCTGAAATTTGGTACAGAGTCAGGGTTTAATGGTTACATAAAGGGAACACTATAATAACTTGGATAATCGAAGATCTGGAGAACCTGGTGACCCTGCTTAGGTACAAAAGAGCCCAGTCAAACTATAAGAGATTGACATACCGCCTTTAAACAATATATATTTAACATGGTGGGCCGCTTCATCCGATGTCAAAAATCGGGGGGCGCGGCAGTGCCCCCGCCAAGTCGAGCGCGCTAGACCAATACAAACAGACATGTTGGTGCACACAAATATTTAACAACAACATTCTTTATACGTTAGTGGTTTTATCAAGCCTACAATCGATGGGCTATTGAATCACCGTTTTCCAAGTGGCAAATTTGTACCGTCAATGGGTAGCGGTTCTGGCGACAGATTGGTGCAATGGTGTCATGAAGCACCTAGTTTTGTATCCTTGTGTACTCTTCAACGGCCAAGTTACACAACATTAACCATAATAATTAATTAATTGCAGTAAGGAACCTTAGACTTGGCACGTCTTTGTCTTGATTTCATTACTTTTTAGAGATAATCAAGCAGCTCCATCGAGACTTTATAAAGACACAAACAGTCATGAAAAACACGAATTACATCAACTTAATGAATAATGAAACTAAGCTATAATCTAAGAACATTCCGTCTTGACGTAGCAATCAACAGAGATTAAGAACAAGTTTAATCAATTAGGTATTCTATACAGAGTGTACTATTTTTAATGAAAACACTACTCTCTCCAAACCCGGCCACAAGATGGACACTTTGAGGTCACTAAGGAAGGTTGCGAGCGGCCGCTGCACGCGAACTGTACCCCATTCCCGTAACCGGCGTGTGCCGGGCCGCTCTCCCCAAACATATGTTAGGCTACCAAGCCACCCCCTTCCCCCCCGCAACGCCCTAAGTCGAGGTTCCCACTCTGGGACGCCCTTAGGCTCATTGTGTAAATTTTAAGGCTGAGAGGCATCTGCGCTCGCCAATTGCCCGGTGTAGCTGTAGAGCCCATCTGCGGCCAACAGCAGAAGTAAATCGAAAAAAAAAACGTCTGCACGCTGGATGCAGACAGCTTCCAGCTGTCGGGAGAAAGTTATTGGATTGATCAACAGGAGACATCATGTGGCCGATATGATGATGATATGTTGGTGTCTGTATGAGTATGTTGCGTATAAAATTAAATTACTTTACCGGTTGATCATCAGCTGAGCACTGGTACCGCCAGTTCAGAGTACATTCCGATATTATGGTGATTTACACAGGTGAATATTAATGACATACATTCAACAATGATTACCAGACGCACACAGCGTGTTTGCGTAATACATAATAAATTAAGATTTTATTACAAGTTGAATATTTAGGTATCTTATTGAGTGGATGAGACCCTGGAGTCAGTTTCTACACAAACTTACGACGCCGCAGTGATGCCAACTTAGCACCTTTATAGACCTAGCTTTATTTCAATGATGTACAGATACAATAAAAAAAACGCGAATATATTGGTCAAAAAGAGCATCCTACACATGCATCTTCGAAAAAGCCAAGGCAGGTGATCTTTGATAAATAAAGACCAATCAAGCTACTTTGGATTTTTTTAGCTTTTTCGTAAAGTTATCAAGTTGGCAACACTGTGAGTTGCGACGCCATGATTTTTATGAACGACCGCCATTTTTTTTATCTTGTTTAAAAAAACAATTTGTATTTGCTTACAAATAACATAGAAAAAATGCTATTCCTACACCAGCATCATTTACCACAGTTACCACATAGTGAATAGTAAATGGCAACAATAACTTAAAATTTTTCGTTACTAGACCGACGGCTTAACATTTTTTATGTCATAAGTAAGCGGGACGGTCAGTGCGCACTGATACGCCTGACCATGACAGAAGGAAATTAAAAGCAGTAGGTAGTTATTATTTTTACGTTAACACTGCTCTGCGCCTGTCATCCGAGACAACAGATATTAGGTATCTTATACCCGGTAATTTTACGCCCTCATCCCGAAACACAAATGTGAATGGCACTCTTATTTGATGGGACGATATCTGGCACTGCGGTGGTACCTATTCAGATGACTCATGTCGAGTCTACCACCTAGTATATGTATATGATTATACTTTTCTATTGAATACTGTATTGTATTTTTCAAATTGACGACCGAGGTTATAAAAATACCTTTGAAAATTAATGACGGAATTACTTAAGTCGGTTGGTCTTACGGAGTAAGTGACATTGGAGACAGGTCCTCTAAAACTTTTCTTAAATACCCCCATTATGATGTAAAACATTAACGCGTCACACTTACGGAATATTACGCAACACCGCTGGTACTGTTTCTGCATGAAATATTGTCACCCAAGGGGCCTTTTAACGTCTTTCAATATAAAACATATGTCTGTGTTTGAGTGCGGATGGATAATTATTTCGTAACAATTTGTTTTGTTCGTATTAAACAAGTAATGATTAAGGGCGCATTGTAACATATTTGGTGTTGTGCAAGACGTAGTAGGTTTAGTAATTTAACAATAGTGAGTGAGTATTTGTAATCATAAATACAGTTTAAACATGTTTTATTTAAAGCGAAGATTATCGGATTTCTTTCAGCAATCGGCTTTAATTGAATCTATAAAGAAAAGGATACAAATATTGTCTATGAACAATCCGCACTTGGCCCGCGTGAACGAGTAAGGCCTATACACTCTATACGGGTATATAGGCTCTTGCCTTTCGAAGAAGACGTAAAATGGGCTAAAAGTTATGATTGTTTATGAACATTTTTGGTCTGCCTTTTATTACATCGTAGTCTGCCAATTTATGACATCTATTAGAAGAAATAGGTAAATAATACAACTGAATAACAACACGGATTGTATCACTTAACTATTGCAAGATCAGAAACACTTTCCTGTTTCCGGAGGCCCGTTACGTCACGATGTCTAAACATAAACTGCACTCTATTAAATCAAGTCATCCCGCTACACAGTGCGCGACTGTGAAGTCATTAGTCATCATTAAATAAGCTACTGGAATCAGGGTTGACACTATGTAAATACTAAAAATCATTATGATGTAATATAATGAGGCGGAAATTCATGCATCAGCTCATTAAATGTTTCTACCGACGGGCACAAGCCTACCCATAAAGTGTATATACATAGTATGTTTTTATTACATACGCCTTAGTTGTCCACACGGGCCCCGTGCGGACTGGCGGACTTCACGCATAACTTTTGAATTTCAGCGTAGGCGTGAGCAGGTTTCCTCACGATGGACGAAGGGCGTCAGTAAACGTACATTTTCGAAAATTCAAAGAGACCAATGTCTTTTCGAATTTTCGAAGGTGTACGTTTCATAGCGGGATTTGAACTACAACCTCCAGATCGGAAAGCAACAGTCACCATTGAGTCGTTAATTTCCGTCAACACTATCCTGCACCCGTTATCAAGCCTGTACCCAATAATTTTACTAGCTACAGTGTCCGCATCCCATCCCGTCCGATATTTGGCACTTCGGTGGTACCTACCTAGACTACTCAGTACCGAGTCTACCACCTAGTACCACTGCTCTTCGAACCAAAACAAAGCCTTATCAGGAGTTCAATAACTTTTGCAGTTTTCGAAATACATTTGACAAGCACGAGGTTTGGAGAAGAGAACAACTTAGCCACAACGTTAAAAATTAGGCCAAACCACACCCCTAATACGTTGTCAAGAAAGCTCACCACGGCACTAAAGGGCCAGTCAAACAGCCAATAAATCCTAATTCATGATGCATAAGGGTTGGCACGTGACGGGAAAGTGACACTTGTGAGTCACTTTGCGCCAACCCTGACAGGAAGGCGATGTAAAAATGGCGCTTGCGCTTGTCTGGGCTGCGTCTGAGCAGCCGTATTCCGTGAGCGTTCCCGCCTTTCCGCCGACAGTACTATGGTTACCACACATTGGTTAGTTCCCAAGACTTTTCACGAAGGGAAACAGTATATGAGGAATCATTCATTTATTACTTAAGACGATGTGGGAGTGAGGAAGATTGGATATCTTTCTTGTTTATGAATATCATAGGATTTTTTGGGGAAATAGGAAAGAAAAACTTAATCTTTATACGTGATAAATGCTTCCTAAAACTTCCTAGGTAACTTAAACACACTTATTTCTCCGATTATAACAGCTATCAATTTTATGGTCGAATGATGAGACATACAGTGAAATTACTGAATATTGTAACATAAAATCTTTGAGAAGTTTTAAACAATTTACCAACTACAGCCAGCTCGACGAAGTGACGCAGGCTTAAAAATAACAGACATGAAATAATTCTTTGTGGTGTGTTTCGCCGAGTTATTGAAGCCTTAAAACTTTTGTTTATGTTACACAGTGTGCAAGACGGTCAGAACGCTCATCTGATGGTAAGTGATACGCCTGACAATGACAGAGTGCCATTGATTGAGACCAATAACCGATAGCCAGTTGTTATTTTCCATCAATGCTGCATTGCGTCTGTGCCCGACACCCGAGACAACAGATGTTAGGTCTATTACACCCGGTAATTTAACTAGATACAGTGCCCTCATTCCGAAACACAGGCTGTAAAACACTTCTATTTCACGGACTGACATCTGGCACTGTGGTGTTACCTACCAAGACAACTCAGTACTGAGTCTACCACCTA
>PQWD01002493.1:10691-78801 GCA_019425675.1 Leucinodes orbonalis | reverse complement strand
ACGTCTCCACCGACGGCACGAGCCAACCAGTAAAGGGTGTATAGGCCTAGTCGACAACACGGGTTCAGTGCGGATTGGCCGACTTCACGCACAACCTTTGAATCTCTTCGCAGGTGTGCGTAAGTTTCTTTCACCGTAAGAGTGTGGGAATGCGGGTGCACCCTCCAGAGCGAAAGTCAACAGTCCACGCCAATGAGCCTCCGATGCTCTAGTTTTTAGTTCTAGAGTTTTGCTCTAGATTTTAAAGTTACCAAAATAATAATATGTTTGTGTTTACAAAAAAAAGTATATAAGTAAGTTTATCCGGTGTTTAGTATCCATATTACAGGCTGATGTTTAGTTTGGGGCTAGATAGCGCTGTGTTAATGTAAGGATATTCATTTCTTTAAGGGATACATAGGTGAAAACGTGATATTAAAAGCCCAGATAAATAATAATAACAATAATTTATTTATTCAGACATCATAATTATTTTCCACAGGTGTTAGTAACAATTTTTTTCTTATAAAATATGTTAGTAACAGTTTTTTTTTTATTTTATATATTTTAATATCACTTAATAATAATTACAATTTTTGGTACATAAATTACAACTTATTTGAATAACCCAATAAAACTCCATAACAACGATCTTCCTTCAATATTTTCCAGACTTGGATTACACTCAAGCAATACATAAACGAAAATATGCCTAAAGGAAGACTTCTTTCAAAAACTCCTTTTTTCCTTAGAAAATTCCGTATGACTGATACGGATTTTTTTGTTTGCACGCGTTTAACATCTATCTACAGTTGGGTTTCTAAAGCGTTATTATTCCTTTAGCTAAAATTGTAGCTGAGGTGGCTGAATGATTAAATCCATATCACCTAGATAAGAAGAAGTAAATTACTCTATAACAAGATTACGATAGAATTGAAAACATAACACAGCTCGTTAGTAAAATCTTAAACACGTGCAAATTGAATAAAATCTGAGGGATTCCGTATAAAAACTCCTTTTGGCATATTTTCGAATATTCTTTGATGTTTTATTTCGAAGCCACCATTGATTAGTTCCCGAAAATCTAGCTTATAACGCCGGGAAAACATGGTTAATTCGGGCTTGTTGCTAAATGAATTAATGTTGCAAAACTTGACGCTAATACGAGTGTGCTTGACGATAAAATTGCTTGGTGGCATTATTTTATTCGTAAATGTAGCACAAATTAAAATTTGGCACGGTAATTGCGATGTTTCATTGATCAAATGTTTGTAGTGTGTACCTAAGTTAATGTAATAACAAACTTTTGAATAAATTCATACCGTGACTTGTCAGTCCGTAATAAATAGTCTAACCATACGCCTGTGTCTCTACCACTCCTTAAAAAGGAAGATTACAGACTTAAAAAAGAGCGTCGGTTGCTCATTGGTGTGGACTGTAGCCTTCCGACATGGAGGGTGCAGGTTCAAATCCCGCCAAGTACCAACGTATTCCGATTTTTAAAATTGTATGTTCGTTTATCCGACGCTCTAAACGTGAAGAAAAACATCGTGAAGAAACCTACTTACGCCCGCGAAGAGATCAAAAGGTTGTACGAACATTCGGTCAATCCGCGGTGGGCCCGCGTGGACGACTAAGGCCTAATCATCCATTGTAGGCTCGTGTGCCTCGGTGGGGACGTTTAATCAGATGATGATGATTACGAATTAAATAATGCCGCCAAGCAATATTAACATCAAGTTACTTCAACACTAACTCGTTTAGCAACAAGCCCGAATTAAACATGATTTTCTGGCATTATAAGCTAGATTTTGGAAAGTAATCAATGTGGCAAAATAAAACATCAAAGGATATTTGAAAATATGCCCAAAACGAGTTTTCATAAGGAATCCCAATCTTAGGGATTTGCACGTGTTTGAGACCCATTAAGTGTAGGCTCGTACCCCTCGGTGGGGACGTTTATGAGCTGATGATAATGAATATTAACGTGTCACATTTTTCATTTATGTCTTAGGTAGGTAAATGATGATGATGAATAGGAGATGAAATGATGATGATTGGTGTGGATACACCACAGACATCCGAATATACAATTAGACTGGACAAGCCGCCAAGTTTATAGGCAGTCCCAGTGTCGCAATTTCTTTTCGGTTCTTACCTGTGAAAAGTTATTATATTTCTTGGTAAATTTACTGATTCATTGCGATGATGGCATGTTACAATTGCACAGGATGGCATTTTGGGAAAAAACGGTAATTTCTTCTAATATTCGTGCGTCTTGACTCGTCTCACAGAGCGTAAACTGGCAGCTAGTGTATGCTCGTTGAGCTTATATTTGTCGCACTTAAAAACGCGGCTTGCCCCATCTCCTGTATTGGGAAATCTGTGGGATACACCAATAAACCACCGACGCTCTTTAATGACGACGTTAATATAAAGTCTATTCGTACGGAATACTGAAACAATGTCACCCTGAACATGGGTTCTGATTGATTGATATAGAGCCTTGATTTAAACCCGTGCGGACATCGGTGCTTTGAAATCGCCAAACAAAAGACTTGGAGGAAAAACATGATTTTCACGATCGATCTAGCTCGTCGGCCTTTTTGTACACTCACGTTTGGCAGTTTGATAAACGACTGTCCGGTCGTTGAGAGGAGTTACACTGGTTTAATGTTGGGGATTGAGGGCTTGGAGTCGTTAGTTAGTGCGTTCGGTTTACGGTTAAAGGAAGATAACCCACAGGAAACGCAAGTTGAAGAGGCAGTGAGCAGTGAGAAAGCGGAGAACCGATGGCCGATGGTGCTGACAGATTGTCGAGTGGCGTAACGTTAGACACTACTCAGTTTTGCGTTTGCCGATTTCCCGTTATTTAATAAGAACAATCTGTAATGTCTGAAAAATCACTAATAAAATTAATATTGTAAATTATATTCACATCGCCTATTTATCTTATAGCTTACAAAAAGAAACCCGACCACTACAGATCTAATAAAAACGGAGTTATCAAATGATAGGTTACTTATAGTAGATAACTTCATATATTATATAAACACACAGAACCATTAAAAACTGTCATTTTTGTAAACATTTATTATATTTTTATTGCATGGAATCGAATCCGGAAATTTTAGTTAAGTGGCCGACTTCTGAACTTTTACCTTTATTACACCCGGTCCTCAAAAAAAGTTAGTAAAAATGACAGTTAGGGTGGTCATTATCCTACCCTTTTCCTTCTATAAAGAAACAAAATAATGGTCATGTTTATTGCATTTGCTCAAATAAATATTTTTTTCTGAGGCCATTTCTTTATTAATAGTGAAACACAGTAATACAAGTACAATCGAATGATGATCATCATCAGCCCATTTTGCGCGCCCTTTGAATCTCATCGCAGGCGTGCCCAGGTTTCCTCACGATGTTTTCGTTCAGCATAAGAGTGTCGGATAAACGTACATATAATGTCGAAAAGTCGTGGCGGGATTTGAACCTACAACCTCCAGATCGGCAGGCAACAGACCACACCAACCACCGACGCTCCTCTAATGATACTGACCCAGAAATAGGTCTTTCGGATTATCACCGTATATGTTACTATTTAAATGAACCCAATTAGTTATCTGATAAAATAACCGTTTGTTAGGTTCCTAAGAACTAAATAATAATCATAAATGCTGGTTCATTTAACTACAAGAGGTACAGAATAGGCAAGGAGAAGCACGATCGCGGTTGGAGGAGTTTGTGGTAGTTCTTTCAAGATCCTCCTCGGAAGGTCTTCTACAGCGTATCAGGTCTGGTGCTCAACACCTTTGAAGTTCAGAAAATCATTACTTAAGATCTTTGTTCTGTGAAAGTTTATGGGAGATATGGTGATGGTGATTACTTCAATGACGTCACGTTTATCTTTCAGGGAGTAATTAATGAAGATCATAATGAGTTAGATAGTGATCCAAGACTACACAGAAGAATTAAATAAAATAAAAAAATAATGGTGTAGCAAACATTTGTTTCGTGGTGGATTTATACTAGAACTAGCTTTAGCTCACGACTTCGTTCGCATTTTATGCACTGAGAGGTGGATTTCACCAAAATCCTTTCTTAGGGAATGTCTACGTCATAGTAGTGCATGCAAAGTCTCAGCCCGATCACTTTAAAATTAAGTTTCATAGAAACATTCATCCCTTATTTTATCCCCTTGGGGATAGAGTTATCAATAGTAGATGCCTACGTGATAACATCTACCTGCATGTCAAATTTCAGCCCGATCCATCTAGTGGTCGGGCCGTGCGTTAATAGACCACAATGTCAGTCAGTCACCTTTGGGTTATATATATTTTAGATAATTAATACTCCGAACCAATAAAATCAGAAACGCTATTCCACCAAATTTTAAGCAAATAGAAAAGCTATACCCAATGGCGGTTGGTTGGACAACAATCAATTTGTACATTTTAGGTTGGAATATAACTATCGAATTAAATCGCCCATGAGTGGCGAATTGAAGGTGGCCCCACCAGAGTTAAGTAGCTGGATATCCACGACCAAATTACTTATCAGAAAAATTGAAAATAGTAGTGTTAAAAAAGTTTAGTATTTTTGTTACTAAAAGTGCTAAATTTATTATATCTACAACTCTTCGGTAAGTATAATACAAATCTTGATGTCACTGACAATGTGTTCCATTTCAACCGATAGGTGCGCTGTTAAAAACCTGTAACAAAAAAAAACAAAATGTACATACTGCAAAAGCAAAAGCTAGCAGTTTAATTTTCATGGTTTATTACATTTTATTAACAATTTCAAGCTAGTGCGAGTAGGTGGGTAGGCACATTGCGGAAAAAAAAACAAGATGACTTACCCTACCGTGACGATACAATTATTTTTCTTTAATAATATTATTGATTTCCATCCTTATAATAATTTTCATTGATATATAAATATATTTTTTTTTAATTTTTAATTTAGATTTTACAATGGCGGCAATTAATTAAGCATGGTAACCTTGCATCAGATGAGGAGCGTCACAGATTTCCAGACAAGTACATTATTATACATGCACAATACTCACATCCACATCCATTATATTAATATTTTTATAATGATGTTACACAGATTGTATTTATTATTATTGTATATGTAAGTAATATGTAGTTATTTATTTAAGTATTTTTAGCAACAACATCGTCCGTGCGCCGACTCAACCGGGCTCACTGAAATCGGCGCCAGGGTTCACTACTGGTGTCCCTGGCTTATGCTGAGTGAGTCCGTTTGATTCAGGCATCGTAGCACATGTTGTTTCTGTTATTTTTTATTGTTGTTTGTTTATTGTGATAGTTTTACATGTGATTGTGTTGCGGTGCATTGAATCATAAATTTTCTTTCTTTCTTTCTTTCTTTCTAACATTTTAAGTGCCTATTAATTAACAAGTGACGTTTACGTAATCGTAAAGTATGACCTTCTACTGTCACACCTATCCCACCATTTGCTTCTATAGACCGAGATTTTCAAGAAAATCAATTAGCTGTTACAAGACTAGTCACTTGTACAAAATCCGAAAAAGGTCATGTTTTATATTATGATATTAAAGCGTTTAGGTGACCTGTAAAAGTCAGTGGCTCATTGATGTGAACTGTTGCCTTCCGACCTGGAGGGTGCAGGATCAAATCCCGCCACATACCAATGAATTTGAATCTGCTTGTACACAACCAACACTTACAATGATATAAAGGTTACGACATTGCTCTTAGAATCAGCACACTAAAGTGAGAGAGGGGAGTAGCAAACACTGCGTGACCGTGCTTCGGATGGCAAGTCTCGGCAATAAGCGTAAGATCAGGATTGTTTGATCGGCTTTGTATCTCGTCTATAAGTTTTGTGGACACACGGAGAACACAAAGTGCGCCAAAGTTCAGCAAGAATAACTGACTTAGTTTAGGCAAGCTCAGCGTTAATGAGGGTGGCTGGTGGAAGTTGAATGCAGTATGCTCAGGACCGGGATGGTTGGTGCTCATTGAGAGAAGCCGTAGGAAAAGGTTCAGCAGTGAACAATGGAGGGATGATTAATTGGTGAAAGAACTTTAGTATAAATTACAAAATAAAGAGAACAAAATACATCAAAGACATGTTTTTTAGCTTTTGTTTGTAATATTAGTAGTAAGGGTTTTTAAATGGTACATTTTTAAATAGTACTAGTAGAGAATTCGCGAATCCCATTTATTTACATTACAGTTTAGTAGTAGAAACAGTAGTAATGATACCAGAAATTGCGGTCCCACATACAACTCGTGTGAACACTGACATTTGTCTGCGAGACAGGGCAATTTGTTCTGTATATAACTTGTCCCGTATTTCTACTAGTTGAGTACAGTTTGTTGGAAATGGTTCCATATCAAAATATTAACATGAAGAATTAAACAGATTTAAGATACATTATGTAAAGTAATATTTTTAGTTCTATGAAAATTATGTCATTCGTTATAGAACTAAAGTACGGTAGTTTAGGTGTAAGTGGGCTTGTCACATATGTCGCAGAACCGATGGTCGTTGGCGCAGACGAGTTCTGGAGTGAAGACCGCGGCAAGCGTAGCGTAGGATGACCTCCGGTTCGATGGACCAACGGCTTGCGAAAGGTCGCTGTTGGCAGTTGGATGCGAAAACCAGAGGACCGAAATATGAGACCTATCTATATCCAGCAGTGGACTGCGATTGGTTGAAGAGAGGGGGATGTTCTTTTTATTACGGAGCAGAGTACATGGTAAGAGAGACCCCGAGCATAGCTCGCTCAATTGCGCGTTGAGTGACTTTGAACTTGTGAACCAATCCCGCAGTCAGTGTCCATGTCTCAGCTGCGTAAATTAGTACGGGTAGGGCGCATGTTAGTACATGGTAACTGTAACTATAATTTCAATAATGCATGTAGTACTAAATTTACATCCACCTGGATGAATGGCAGTATGGATAAACATATGTTTGTATGTTCTATCCTTGTCTGTTATATCATCTTCAAGGAGACATCTGACAAAAGATTTTCCATTGAGTCACAGATCTTTACAATTGAGTAAGTAACAGATATATAATCGTCTCTAAAGTGAGTATTCTACGATCTTCACTTGATATGTGTGCTTATAAAGTTCATTCAAATGCAAATATTTTATTCCAATTATTCAAAATGGAATCCCTTTGCCAGTCTCGTGGGTTAGCGTATAAAATCCTTTAGAGTCAAGTTTGAATCATTTGCCTATGTTAATATTTAGGGCCAATATGTTTACCACATTCAAGCGTCGGTGTCCTTAAAATGAGCAATTTTAATATTGTTCGATTACCCTGGCGCCCGGCATTTGCGCAGTTGTTTGATATTGTCACATTACACGGTCACGACCTATGAAGCCATAATCTGGATAAACACGAAACGTAATCTAGATATTTCGTCAGTTTTACATCCAACTATATTTTTTTACACATTTTGCAGATATTGTGAAAACCTAACAGGAGTTTTATTAATTATCTTTCTCGAATATTCTGTTATGTCAAATTAACCCTTTACTGCATATGGTCCCATATATGGTATAGCCCTTTTGTTGTTGTTTTATTTCCAAACAAATAATAATTAGGCCGTTCCACATTATTAAATCTATATATTGGTTATTTAGCAATAACAAAACGCTATAAGTATGTCTCTGATTTGGTGATATTTAGAAATAACGTCGGTTTTGTGCGGGTGGTCGGTGTTACAAACGACGAGTATTAATGACGAGTAATTCTTTGAATTTATTTTCACTAAAGATTCCATATTAATGATCGTAGAGCAATCAAATTTGAAAATTCGTTCATAATAAAGTAAATCTGTGAAACCGTCCTATATTGCAAACTAAGAATTAGAACAATTCATAGGTGTATTTATTTTTAGGTCTATTATCCAATTACCTGCAGCTAGAATGTAATTAAACAATATTATATTATTGGAGTAAATGGGAACGTAGAAGCCAGATTATCAGATACTGTCCCGATACATTAAAACTACTGGATATTTTGACAACTAGTACAATCCTCCTAAATTACGGGTTTACTAGGCTAAAAATGGTATTCTTCTGTTGGGATCACTGTGGATGAATCGTGTGCCTAATGTTAAATATCTGCTGAAGCAGAACCAAAACAACTGTGTCGTAATTTCATGATTGAAGGACTGAATCATCACCAAGTCGTCTCCCTTGTCCAATCCTGGTACCCCAGTATCTTCTAAAAGATGAAAAAACATTACTTTGAACAGTATCAGAACAGACAATATTGAACATGGGCTTACGTGGTAGAAATAACGTGAAAATTTCAAAGATTGTTCTAGAAAGACATAAAATGTTAAGTTCTTCTATGCTACAGTAATAAAAGAAACTGTCTTTTTACATTCCATGACTTATAATAATAAATATTACTTCTGTTTACCTCAGATAATGTTCCTTTTCTACATTTATATTTTTTTGTTTGACTGCATATGATACCATATATGTCCAACCGAGATTTAGTCTCAGTGCATACGAGCCCATATATGGTATCGTAGTTTTTTTTTCTACATTAAACAACTTATTTACGTTTTATTGAGTTATTCATCTTAATCTTGCTAAAATAAAGCAATATCCATAAAGGAAAAATTTTTTTTCATCTCTTTAATAATTCATGCAGTAGAGGGTTAAATTAAAGACGAGATAATTAACTGATCCACAAAATGGGAAAATCTCGTGAGGCTCGTTCATTTAAGTCTTGTCGGATTAGTATCAAGGATCTATCTGGAAGCTGGGATTAAGAATAAATTATCATTAAATAAGGCGCGGTCAGACGAACTACGAATAACAGGTTGTAACTACTTACCTACTAATTTCATCTACGTGGTAAGTGGCACATTAATCATGTAATTTTCACTAGTCAAAGCAGTTTAGCCCAATTCATTCATACAAAAGACTCATAGAGGACGTGTACAGCCCCACTCATCAGGCACCTTTTTGGATGACGGCACAAGTGTGGACTTTTAATAATCATTACGAGATGACAAGGTAATGATTCTTACCAGGAACAGTGTCAAAATGTTGACAGCAGTTGCCTACAAAAGTGCTTTTTTACTTATTTTAGATCATTATTAAACATGCGATATATTTCAATTTCATTTATACTTCAAGCTTGTATTATTATATTATCGCCCATATACTGCCTAACCTGCAATACCTTTTAATTCTATAGCGTGTATAGATGAAAAATCTTAATGTATTTTTCGTGTACCTCGGAGGAATTCATAAACTCGTCTAATTGTGTTTCATACCAACATTACTGGAAAAGGTATGAGAAAAGATCGTGAAGTGGGAACACGTATGAGTTTTTAATAAAGAAACATTGTTCATCTTAAAGTTTACGTACTCATTACTCAAGTTGAGTAAGTTGTTCACAGATCGGCTATTATAATTTAAGGGTCTTAAGAATTAAGAAAACAAAAATTACATTAAAAAATTTTCGACTGTTTATGAATTATTTTAGTGTTATATTTAGAAATTAATACGTTATTAATAAATTAAATGTATTTTCATAATAGTGTTTAGTATTTGTCCATACAATACTAAGTTATTAAACGTGATGATAAATTATAAGTTTATAAAAAGAGAATGGACATATCATTTTCAAACGCTATGAGGATATACTCGTAATTTTCTTGTCTATAAAATAACTTTTTTGTGCACAGAGCTGTTGAAATTAAGGCTTTTTCGTCTCAATCAGATAAAAAGTCATCTTATGCCAAAGTTAAAGGCTTTACTTTAAAGGGTCCCACCATCCCAGTTATACAAAGACCAAATCTAAGATAAAGATAAGGTTTGACATAACCTTTCATGTACATATACTAAAAGGTGTATGTTAAAACTTGCAAGCGATCAAATCAAATAATTTATTTGTTCAAATGTGGTTATTTTAAAGGTGAAATGTATGTATAGGGAACAAATTGTTAAACATGAAAGCTATCAATTTCAGTTCCTTTGTAACATCTGTCGCTAGATCTATGCTGTTTGCATGGAATTTGATATTTCACTGATTCAATATCACAAGATATTACATTCATATCAATGTAGAAAAGCTCTCTGTACTATGGTTTCTGCAACTGAGCTGAGCTTGCATTCAATTTCACTGGTTGGCATTCTAAAAACTCAGAAGCCTTCTAAGCAATTTGCCTTATTGTTATAATGTAGACGAAAGATGACCACTGCGCCGGTTACGAAGGCGAAAATTCTTGTTTTGTTAAGCTTATGACATTTTTGTTTATTTTCATAATCTATTGTTTCTTTAAGTGTTCTTCATCTTGCGCACATGGTCGCCGTTTCCCTAAATCGTGAATCGTAATTTACAAATATTATTATGCAGCTGAGACATGGGTATTCATTGGGTAATGGCAAATACTATCACTTAGAGATAAAATCAGCGCCATCATCATTGTTATCAGATTTTAGTGCCCTCTGTTGAACTAAACATTTTATGCTCTACAGGGATTTCAGAGAACTTCCATTGCAACAAATTTCCTAGTATTATCCCTAATTTTTCGCCGACCCCACAACCAAAAAACACCGAGTAAAATACTTTATTACACTATAAATTGTTTTACGACACAGTGCGCTATAAAATCTTTACGAGATCGCTTCGAAACAAGGGAAAACGTTTATTCCTTTACATCAGATAGCTATAATAAATAATAAACAGTGACTTCATTAGAAGCACATTTTTGCGTTAATGTTTCCCGTTTTACATAATTGCACGGTTCAAAATATCATCGAGATTCTTTCGTAGTATTTCGTCCACCAATAACGCAGCTCACATTAAGGTGGTTCATGCTAGATTCGATTCGGAGTCGTCTAGGAAGGTACCACTGCAGTGCCAGATATCGTCACGTCAGGAGTGAATGCACTTTCGTGTTTCAGGATGAGAGAATTATAACCAGTTAAATAAACGGATTAAGCTAACCTAACCTGTCGTCTCAAGTGACAGGCAAAGAGTGGTGTTAGCGTAAAATAATAAGGTAATTCATTTGACTACACATTTATTTAACCTTTTTGTTTGTGTTGTTTTCAATTGACATGATCTAAGCATTTATTGTATTCTAATTTTTATTTATTATTGTTCTTAGTTTAATTTATTTTTAATATTTGTTGTGACGACCGTTTTGTTTGACTTGTCGGCGTGTTGGACCTTTCTGTAAGCTGGCATGTTTGTTTGAATAAATAAATAAATAAAGGTATTTCTATTCCTTCGATGACGAAATTTCAAAGACTCTTGTTGTCAGCTTATATTATTATACATTTGTTATTTTTACAGCATAAATACACAAACACCTACATGTATAAGGAAACCAAATATACAATGAGTATTCAGATATAATTATCTGCATACTCATTATACTGTAAGCAGTATTTAAAAAAAAGTATTTAAAAAAAAGTTCCATGATGCATCAGTATCTGTGCATAAAGTATTAATGTAGTTTACTAAAGAAAAGGCAACCATATACAAAATCTTTGCGTTTCCATATCTATTGGATTTGGAAGAGTGAGTGCGAAAAATGCATAACAAATGCCGCACTACGCGAAAGGAGAAGAAATATCGTCCCAATATAAAGACACATCGTAGCTTCAGAATCCAATATTTTTATTTCCATAGCCAATAGGAGAGATAAAATAAGTGTAGTCAAATTGTATTTCGAATGTGCATTTTATTAGCAAATTTGACACAGGATTACCATTTTATTTAGACTTATTTATGAATGTTTTCAGTGCGAAAACAATGAATTTCTATTCAATATTATCGTATAATATACGGCATTACTGGAGACCTGAGATCTGGCAGATACCTCGGTCAAAGAATTAGTTTAGCGATTCAAAGAGGTAACGCTGCCAGTATCTTCGGAACTTTATCTAAGGGGAGTTCATTTAATTATTTTATTTAGTTATTATATTATTTCGTTATAGTATTTTATTTTTAAGGTTTTTAGTTTGTTGTTAGTGTTATAATATTGTAAAATTAATTAAATAAAGCTCAGTTCAATTTTAAAGAAGAATAAAATATATACGGCGGTATATATAATATTTTATTGTTATCTACAGTATAGTCAGAAAGTAAAAGCATCGTTGGGTCATTAGTGTGGACTGTAACATTCCGATCAGGAGGGTGCAGGTTCAAATCCCGCCACGTACTAATGTTTTTTAGAATTTTCGAAATTAATGTATCCAACGCTCTTACAGTAAAGGAAAAAATCGCGAGGAAACCGGCGCACACCCACGAATAGATTCAAAGGTTGCACGTGAAGTTGGCCAATCCGCACTGGGCCCGCGTGGACGACTAAGACCTCTACACCGTTTACGGGTAGGCTCGTGGCCTTCGGTGGGGACGTTTAATGAGCTGAGGATGATGACTGAACCAGTCTGAGCTGATTAATCCATTCAAACTGGAAAGATCGCTTAGCGAGTGTTATAATTTTTTTATATAATCTAGGAAATTACAGGCTTAACACCTAAATGTTTGAGTAACAACTCACCAATCCGTATTGGGCCTGCGTATGGTTTACAGCCCATTCTCAACAATAATGTGCTCTGCTCCTTGCTTGAAAATAACCTCACCAACAGAGCATAAAGAGTTCTAAGGATTTTTATTAAAAAAATATAATATAAAATTACCCAACAATTTAAGATCAAAGACTTCTAAAGTAAACTCACAAAGACAAAATAACCCCTCTTAACAATAAACGACAACACAATATTACCTACACCAAATAGAACTTGCCAAGTGGAAACGTCTTATATAATTTAAAATGTAGCAAATAGAAGACAGGAGAAAATTAAATTGGATAGTAAATGCGATGTTATAGGTACCTGAACCTCTTAGTTAATTCTTGATATTATTATTTCATGAATATCGCAACCGCTTTACTAGGTGGTAGACTCGGTACTGAGTCGTCTAAGCAGGTACCAACCACCGCAGTGCTAGATATCGTCCCGTGAAGTAAAAGTGTTATGTGTCTGTGTTTCTGGATGAGGGCACTGTAGCTAGTGAAATTACCGAGTATAAGATACCTAACAACTGTGGTCTTGTGTCGGGCGCAGTGCTGTGATGGAGAATAATAAATGTCTGTTTGTTGGTTTCCAACAATACCCGATCTGTCATGGTCAGGTTTATTACATCAGGTGAGCGTTTTGACCATACTGTACACACGGTAACATAAAAAAAACACGGTCACGTATTCTGGAAACAGTTAACCTTTCTTTGAACTATTCCTTTTTGCCAGATATCCCAGTCCTCCGCTCCTCATTCAGCCTCCACCAGTGACCTTTCGCAAGTCGTCGGTCTATCGGATCGGAGACATACACTGCTCCATCGGCCATCGGTTCTGCGATATACATACGTGACTGATCCACTGCCACTTCATCTTGCTGATTCAATAGTCTAGTTAAATATTTTTGCACCTTCTTCATAATGATAATAATAATAGGCCATTATCGTTTGACCTTGTTATTGGAGCAAACCCGCGTTTTGAGATCATTGTCAAAGAAGTTTTATATTTTTTGGATATTATAAAAATCTTGTATTTGAGGAAGACAGATTTTGTTAGTTTATATACCTTAAATATCAAAGACCCTCAAGTCTATTTGTTCGTTAATATTTTCTATAAAAATACTATGAAAACTTTCAATGATAAATCCCTAACAAACGTAACTTCCAAAATTAATAACATTCAAAGACAGATTATATGTCAATAAATGATCCTAAAATACCAGTAGACTCTTGAGTCTGCTGATTTATCGACATTTAGGCACTATATATACTATGAAAAGATTAATAAATAGATATCCACTGACATTTACTATTTATTGACGACCCATTTGGTGTTGCGGTTGAGAGGTCGGCCGCAACACCAAGGGTTCCGGGTTCGATCCCCGGGCAGTACAAACATTTGTGTGCATGAACATGTCTGTTTGAAATGGTCTGGGTATTTTCTATGTATAATATGTATGTATTTACAAAAAAAAATGTATGTATGTATGTTTATCCGTTGTTTAGTAACCATAATACAGGCTTAATGCTTAACTTGGGGCTAGATGGCGCTGTGTGAATGTCAGTGGATATTTATTTATTATTTTATTTATAATTTACACAGCGCTATCTAGCCCCAAATTAAGCGTGAAACCTATAGTATGCATACTAATCAACAGCGGCGCCTGGGTACACTACTGGTGTCCCTGGCTTATGCTGAGTGAGTCCGTTTGATTCAGGCATCGTAGCACATGTTGTTTCTGTGTTATTTCTTATTATTTTTTATTGTTGTTTGTTAATTGTGATATGTTTTACATGTGATTGTGTTGCGGTGCATTTGGTCAATAAATGTTTTCTTTCTTTCTTTCTTTCAACAGAGAAACAGACTTTCATACTTTTTTGTAAATACGTACATATTATACATAGAAAACACCCAGACCAATACAAACATACATGTTGAGGCACGCAAATGTTTTTACTGCCCGGGGATCGAACCTCGGTGTAGTAGCCGACGTATCAAACATAACGCCAAATATAAATTAAACAAATCCTAAAAAATATAAAGTAGTGATTTTAATTGTTATTGACATCACGACCCCCTGATCCCAGCAATCTAAGTCGAACGACCACACTAGTATACCACAAAGAACTAAAACCACTCACATATGAAAGAAAGAAAAATATTTATTTGGTGCAATTCAAATTATAACACGTAAGTCCTTAAAATAATATTTATAAAAAAATGCTACCAAAATGGTAGCCACTGAGCTAATGCCAAGACAGTTTTGTCAAGGTTCTGGTTTGCAGTAAAACAATAAAAATAATGGCATATACCCTAAAATATTCAACGCAAAGACAAACGGCAATCTATTTACTGTTACACCATATAATAAATACTTTGAACATTACCGAGAGACGCTTACATAAGCATAAACAAATTGAAATTTAATAGAAAACCATTCATTGGATGTAATGGAGCATATTTACATTCCTTACCGATCGCTACGACAATATCGTCCAAAAACAAAAGTAATATTTGCCCAAATAGTCGTAGAATAACATTGAACACGGTGTGGGCGAAGTACCATAAATCCAACGAAATTGGTTTTTGTTATCTCCACCTTGCTATTATAAGCCCACTTAGCTCTAAAGCGAGACTTCGATGTAGCCATCTGTAAAGGCTAATGTAAAACACACATTATTACGAAGTTTCAGACGCAGTTTAATTTGATTGCACACATAAAAGAGATTAAGACTGTTTTAATAACAAAAACCCCACAAACACAATTTCGTGACTAAAGTAAGAAATACAAATGAACAATTGAAATGATACACGATGTTTTTGTAAATTAACATTTGAATGTAATGACTATTCTAATTTGTGGTTGCTTGTGTACTTCGAATATTCTCTTTTTCCAGTTTAATAGTTTAGGTCAATGTTGAAGAAATGTTTTTTATAAGGTATAGAAGTAATAGAGAACAGAAGAATAGTGATGATCCACCATTTACATCAGCATCTTCGACGGAACGCAGTGATTTTTTAATAATCAGCAATATAAAAATAATTAAAATACCTATAAATTTGATAAATATCCACTGACATTCCCATAGTACCAACTAGGCCCAAGTTAAGCGTGAAGCTTGTATTAAGGGTACTAAACAACTGATAAACATACTTATATTTTTGTTCGTAATTACATACATATTATATATAGAAACACTCAGACCAATACAAACTGACATGTTCACAAACAACCATTCTCAACCATTACACCAAAATCGTCACTTATCATAATAATAAAAAAATGAAAAAAAAATTTGGAAAAAAAAACCTGCTACGGTAGTAAAGTAAAAAACTACACTTATTCTTGATGTTAAAATTTTATATGGCACCACTTCACACAAACCGTACTGAACTAGTGAATCTGAACTAGTGAATCCGTTTATACAGTTCACTTTGAACCATTACAATTTATGTCCCTAGTAACTTTGTTTATACCTTTAGTGATACGATCCCAAAGGTTAATGGTTTTAATTTAAATGATAATATTTTTAAATTAATACGGTTTGGCTCTTGAAATGAAAAAATAACTCGGAATTTTCCCTCTAGTAGCAGTAGTCCGGTTGTTAGTTCGGTTGACCGGACTACTGCAACTTTTAGTTGCATTAGTTCGGTTCAAACTACTTATTAAGTAGTAACAGTTCGGTTAATAAACGATATTATGTCATTTGTTTACAAGCATGTATTTACCGCATTTACTCGTTTATATTTTTATATAATTATTTGATTTTAGTTATTAATGTTCATAAATATTTATATGATTTATTGGCAAAAATACAACGATTAAAACCTAGACCTACAATAATATGACAGTATCGTAAAACATATGAATATCTAAAAATAAATGAACATCTCATCATCATAAGACTATTAGAGCCCACTGCAGGGCCAAGGACATTGGGCCGTAACCAACCATACGGGCCCATGTGGATTGGTGGGTGCTAACGACCAGGAATGGAATGGGGAATCAGGATGGATGCATGAAAGCCTAGAGAATATTACAATGATTTGGCAAAAGTACTAGGAGACCATACATAACCAAGAGGTTCTGTTGTGAACAATTTATGAATTTAACTAAACTGATGAAAAAAAAACGGTTCACTGAAAAGTATTAATCGGACATCTCCGACATAATTATGATCTCCCAGAAAATTTTTTAACGGGATGACGAGCGTGAAGGACCGCTTAAAAGGCAGCCCTCGTACGAGTAACTGCGGTAAATACATGCGGTAATGCTAGTAAAAAAATTGAATATAATAATATATAATCGTTTATTAACCGAACTGTTGCTACTTTTTTTAAAAAGTAGCAACAGTCCGGTGCTCAGTTCGAACCGAACTATTGCAACTAAAAAGTTGCAGTAGTCCGGTCAACCCACAGATTTCCCAATACAGGAGATGGGGCAAGCCGCGTTTAAAGTGCGACAATTGTAAGCTCAACGAGCATACACTGGCTACCAGTTTACGCTCTGTGAGACGAGTCAAGATGCCGAATATTAGAAGAAATTACCGTTTTTTTCCAAAATGCCATCCTGTGCAATTGTAACATGCCATCATCGCAATGAATCAGTAAATTTACCAAGAAATATAATAACTTTTCACAGGTAAGAACCGAAAAGAAATTGCGACACTGGGACTGCCTATAAACTTGGCGGCTTGTCCAGTCTAATGTATATTCTGATGTCTGTGGGTCAACCGGACTACTGCAACTAGAGGGAATTTTCGACTTTGATTAGTTTACCTAACAACCTGTCAGTGGCGTGCACTCCATATATGCAAATAAGAAGTGCATACCTTGTGGGCCCAGACACCCCGGAAAATCGTCAACATATCAAATGATTCCCACTTATTCGCCAATTTCCCTCTTAGATTTGAAACCCTAGGCGATCTGCTGTCATCAACAGCACTCAATATGACAAAAAAGTAAATTATTTATTGTTTTTGCGTCACTCACTCTGCATACCCTTCTCATAAACTTTCTGCACGCCACTGCAACCTGCACACACAATAGAAATCCTAACAGCAGTTAATTCTTATGCAAAATGCGCTCCAACAGTCTGCACTTATTTACCGTGACATGGTAATGTGTATAAGGTAGCACCGATGTCATTTCATCATAATGTTATGCAAATTGAAAAAGGTAAGAGTTTTCTCCTGTTATATTGAATAAATTAAACGTTTATTCAAAATATTTTTGCTATTAAATTTAAATCATCATCGTTAGCTCATTGAAAATCCCCATCGAAAGCACGAGCCTACCCGTAAAGGGTGTATAAGCCTAAATCATCCACGCGAGCCTAGTTCGAATTAGCCGACTTCATGCACAACCTCTGAATCTATTCGCAGGCGTGCGCAGGTTTTCTCACGATGTTTTCCTCCACCATAAGAGCGTTGGATATATGTACATGTTATTTCGAAAATACGGTTGTACTTACGTGGCGTGATTTAAACTTGCACCCTCCATATCGAAAGGCAATAGTCCACACCAATGAGCTACGTTCAAACAATTGAATACGGTTGTCTAAATTTAGAGTCATGTCTTCTGAGAACCGCCAAAATAAAATTTTATTTATGAAAGACCGCATCGCTATTATGGGTACCCCAATTTCATCAATTTCGCCCTTCGTAGCATTAACGAATAATTTTTCCTTCAATTCCTGTTTCAAGCGGAAAATAAATATAAAGATGTGAAGCAAAAATTTTAACTTCATTATCAGTATTAGCATAATCAGATAGTAAATAATTCACCAACTAAGTAGCCTGACTAAATGGTGGTTAAAATCTTTCGCCAATTACTCATTGTTTAAATATGAACTTTTATATCATAATGAAACCGGAAAATTAAAAAATTTAGCTTACAATATGCTCATTGTATGCAAATTGTTAAATCTGATCGCAAGTATCAGCGTAACACCGTGAAAAATTCCATGGGGTGAAATTCCCCAAAGAACTTCGAAGCAAGATTGATGAGTTGAATTCACACAAGAAACATGAAACCGCTTTGTAATTGCCATCTTGGAGATTAATGGATATGCCGTTGCTGCCGCCACTTGCACAATTCTTGTAACATAATCAGATACGAACTCATGTCAATGACGTACAAAAAGGATTTTGAATCTTAATTACTTGAGGCCGAAGTTTAAATTAGCAAGTTTGTTTCTTATGCCGTGTTAATGTTACCATATTCAGTTATTTCTTTAAAGGCATGTTATGGAAGATTCAGGAATATTATTGAGCACTCTTTTTCATAGGTGTTCTAAAGTTTAGTTAGAATGACGAGTCGTTTGCCTACCATTCTTGTTAACCCTTTAACCGCTATTGCCGCCTTAAGATTTCCGGTGTTCAATGGCTTAAATATAATAAACTGAAATCTGTCTTTTAATATATTGTACACCTAAAACTCTTAAAACAAACAATTTATATTATTTGTTACTCGGATTGTAATAAGTCTTTGTTATTGTATTCAAAGCATTTTTACCTTCGGCTGTCAGTAGGTATTTATAAGGCATCGATATAAGAAAACAGCAAAATGCAAAATTATATATGTGTAAAGAGAAAGTACCACAGATTTCCCAATAAGGAGATGGGGCAAGCCGCGTTAAAAAGTGCGACAATGTATGCTCAACGAGCATACACTGGCTATAGTTTACGCTCCGTGAGACGAATGAAGACGCACGAATTTTAGAAGAAATTACCGTTTTTTTATTCAAAATGCCATTCTGTGCAATTGTAACATGCCATCATTGCAGTGAATCAGTAAAATTTACCAAGAAATATAATATCTTTCACAGATAAGAATTGAAAAGTAATTGCGACACTGGGACTGCCTATAAACTTGGCGGCTTGTCCAGTCTAATTGTTATTCGGATGTCTGTGGAAAGTACAATTATTTAAAAAATGACTTAAGTCTTAATAATAATAAAGCAGCTACATGTGGTTAAACTATATTAAAATTTTCGTATTGAAATTAGTATTTTCGTCATTAAAATTTTAAGCTATACATAAAGAACTGCTGAAAGTAATTAAGTACCTGTTATTCTACTTTAATAATTCAAAAGACCAAAAAAAGAGGTGACTTTCGGAACCATTATTAAGTTCGAAGCTTACAATCTCAATAAAACTGTGTTTAAAAGGAAATTCAAACTAAAATTTCCAATTATAGGTAAGTAAGTAAAATTTCACCATAAGTAAAAATAGGCAAACACTCGTTATTTCACTGAAAGGAAGTGTACTCAGCGTAGTTAGAACAACCCCAGGATCTCTTGACTCTTTATTCCGTAGACACCGTTGATAAGAGTATATGAGTAACTACAGCACATTAACAAATAAATGATATGCCGCTAAATAAAATAAATAAAATATTCTTGATTTGAAATTTTCAGAAAATTAATCAACTATCCAATGTATATTTACAAATATATGTCGATAGTCAATAGCAAATGACACGTTGATTCCTTATTGGAATAAATATAGTGTAATATTAAATGTAATATGCATTTATATTATTCTATCCTGAACCTTATTCGCATCTGCATCTGACAGGCAGTTGTCCCTAATTGACCATTAGACGGAAGATCCCAAATATCTAACTAACCCAAATTAATGGAGAATTTTCCTTGTTGGCTAAGTATGATACAGTTTCCTTCGCTTAGACCTTTATGGTATTTATTTGTATTATGGTGTCTGAGATAATAACAGTTTGTGGACAGGGTACAGTATGCTTTTATGACATTCTTAATATTCGCACAAAGGTTATTAATGTAATTACTTTTATTAATGTTGCACATGAAAAATTTAGGAATGTGCGACCACTTTCAGGATAAATGACAAAGGTAGATGGCCCAGGATTGCAATGTTATTATCACCAACCTTACTTTATGGATCTTTCTCAAACTTATTCGGAGTTAAACGATTTAGGCTAAGAATGCCAATACCTTCATAAATTGTTAATTTCCACATCTCGAGACATTTTCAGTGAAGATAATTATCAAATGACAAAAGGGTATTTAAAAACAGTGTATATTTTAATCTTCTGTGGGAAATCTGTTAAAAAATATATTTGCTTTTTCCATACAACAATATAAATCAAAATATCTTAAACTGTAACATATTAATTATAAATTGTTATTATACTTCAAAAGAATGCATGACAGTAAATCTCATGCCTTAGAATAAATGAATATGCTAAAGTGAAGGAGATAGTGAAGCTATAAAAAAGTAAATAAAGAACCTGAGCTTACAAGTGACAGCTAATAAATAGTGATTAGCTTTTTATGGATAATATGATGAATTATGGATATTTAACTGAACTGATTCTCGTATTAAGCAGTCAAAATTTGAGACAGGTGTTTTAACTTTTTTTTCAAATGTGAAACAGGTGACCAGAATATCATGGAAAAGGCAAAGTTATCGAATGGCACATACTGAAGGAAAGCCAAGAGACCAAACATTTAAATAAACTTGTTACTTATCTATTTACTGTATAAATCCAAATAGTAATTTCAGTTTAAACTATAACATTGTTCTTATTTATGTCTTAAATATAGACATTAACATTTATTATGTACAGAAAAACATCCATATCACTCACATTACGTAAGATTATATGTAAACCAGCATCTGTATAGTATCCAATTTGCGTCACTTATCATAAAATATGCCATTAAAATGCAAGTTCATCGTATAAGGAAATCGGATAATAAAGCACACAAAGCCTTCAACACAGTGCCTTAGTTACAAATTTAGATGACTCAGTAAAATATCCCTAACGCAAGCTTATTAAAAACTGAGATTGAGTTTGTAATGAGTCTACTCGCTGGATAATAGAAACGCCACTGTAAAATTGTTCGTAAGACGCAATTCCGCAATTATCTTTTCCAATAAATTAGACCGAATCTAGCGATACTGAGAAATGGTACAAGCGATTTGTTATCTTCTGTTAGGCTATTAAGGGAAATTTCTGATTTCATAAAAAGGCAAACGAGCTGACAGTTTACCTGATGTTAAATGATGACCACCTATAGACACTTGCAACTCTAAAAAATTAACGAGTGTGTAGCCCACCTTCAAATAGGGAAGGTAAAAGGATATCATCATCATAATCGGCTGATTAAACCGACCCCACCGAGAGGCACGAGCCTACCCGTATAGGTTGTATAATAGGCCTTCGTCGCCCTCGACTTAGTGCGGAGTGGTCGACTTGACGCACAACCTTTGAGTCTCTTTGAAGGCGTGTGCAGGTTTCCTTACGTTGTTTGCCTTCACCATAAGACCGTCGGTTAAACGTACATATAATTTCGAAAATTCGAAATGACATTGGTACATGGCGGAACTTGTATCTACTCCCTCCAGGTCGGAAGGCAACAATCCACTCCAATTAGCCACCGACGCCAAAATTACAATTTTAATTTTGCTTTACGATATTTTTTCCTAAAACATTATTTGAAACAATTTTAAAATCAACGTTTAAACAGGTTTGTGTAAATATCCCTTTTCGTAACAAAATTTTTGTAAGTCATTAGAGGAAAAGTTGTGGTAACATTTAAAGAGGAAATGTCATTTGCATAACTACTACCAGATATAGCTTTATTATTTCACTTATTCAAAGGGTTTTTATCGATGTTTTTACTGTTTTTGCGTTTTGTGAACATTTCATATTCTTGCATTTTTACTTTTGAATTTTTTTTCTACCGTTTACTATTCAATTGATGACAATATACTTTGCTTACATAATTCCTCTATCGCAGTCCACAGCTGGACATAGGTCTTCCCTATTTGTCACCAGATATTCTGGCTCTCAGCTTTTCTCATTCAGCCGCCACCAGCGACCTTTCGCAAGTCTTTGGTCCATCGGGCCGGAAGGAGTACTGCGCTACGCTTGCCAAAGCGGGGTCTCCACTCCAGAACTCGTCTTCTCCAACGGCCATAGGTTCTGCGACTGCTGCGTCACTTCAATTTGATGAGTTTTAGCATGACTATAGTGAGATCGTAATTCACCGCATGAACTCGATAAGTGCAAAGATATATATATATACACTACCTACATAAATAACAGATAAATTTACATTTTGAAAAAACAAAAAGAACACTACAAATATCTGGAGATATTTTTTTGTCTTTTTTCACTTGAAACAATTGGAAAAACTTGTAGAATCACAATTCTAACAGTTTTTCGAGAGCTGACGCAAACTAAAAATCCAATCTAAGACTCGGGCACTCCAGCTTTAATTTATTTCTACTATTTTATAATCGAGTATTTCATTCGACATTACATTGTACGTGTCGATTTACAAAGGTGGAAGAAACTGAAGTTGGTGTCGAGTCTTAGCAATTATGTAAGTACTTAGTATTCTTTTTGATTTTTATTACCTTAATATAAAAAAGATGTCATTCACGTTGACTGTAGTCTGCTTTACTTCAAAGGGTTATTTTAGTCACAATAAAATTTCATTTAAAATAATTATAACCATTATTTTGAAAATGGAAACCAATGAGTTCTGATCTTCTAATCTATAAATATGAATAAAAAAATAATATATATTTTTGTAATATTGCAATATATAATATATCCAAAATAACAAATTTTAAAATTTTTGTCAGTCTGTTTGTTCAGCGTATTTTTTTTTGGCAGATGGCTGATGTAATTGTAAAAAGAATTTTACCATCCGAATAAAAAGTAGATTTTATTTAAAAATTCTAACACAGACCTCAGGCTGCAATATCTCTAATGCGACAATTCTTTATTTTTATATCTTAATACTAACTTTTTGCTGTGTTGGTATTCCTCTGTGTTTAAAATAATATATCTCTTTCCAATGACATATCAAGAACTAATATTCTGACTCAATTATTAATAGTAGAAATTCTAAATTGGTATTCTTCTACTTATTTGAGTTTGTTTGATATATGCCGCTATTGAGACAAAATAGGACGCCCTCCGGCCCGATGGACCGACGACTTGTGGAAGGTCGCTGGTGGGAGCTGGATGAGAAAAGCGGAGGACCGGGATATCTGGCGCAATATGGGGGAGACCTATGTCCAGCAGTGGACTGCGATATGTTGAAGAGAGAGAGAGAGAGAAAATAAAGAAAGGATTGTCGCATTTTGAAATGGCGGAACAATAACCTTCATTATTATAGTTATATTTCATACAATATTGAATGAAACAATGTGTTCCAATTTAACCTCCACCTTATTCAAAGTTCCTGAATAGAAAGAACTTTTATCATATGTCTATACAAATCATATTGTCAATATTGATGATGATTATGACCTACTTTAGTACAAAGCGATAAGAAACACAATTTACTCGGCTAAGGAAAAAGGAAATAATATATGACAACAAAGTTAAGACCACCTAGAAAATATACCAAACTAAAAAAAACTTATCTTGTAATCCGATTTGAAAGAACATAATACAAAAAGCTTACAAGAAAACGAAACTTTCATTCTTTATGTTTATTGTAAGTGTATAATCGCTTCTTAGATAACCGACAACGTGGTGAAGGCGGTGTGTACACTGGGTCGCAGGCATTTCCCGCCGATGAAACGAGCTAAGTCGTCCAAAACTTTCTCCCGAAACCCTGGATTTGATGAGGCTGAGACGCGAGATGCCATCTGCTGCTGTTGCTTCGCCAGAATATCAAGCTCTCTCCAAGCGGATACGAAAACTCGTTCGCAGTGACCTCCGCTGTTTCAATACAAGGTTCATTAAGGACCTTACTGAACAGAACAGGGGGCCCAAAGTTTTCCAAAAACCACTTGGGAAGAGCCATCTGGCTAAGCTTAAGACAGTAGATGGGCAATTACTTGCGACTCGCCCACAGATCCTGGAAGAGGTTGAGAATTCTATGGACGACTGTATTCATCGAGCGCTCATCAGCCACAGACCGAGGACACCGAAGATCCACGTGCCCACTAAGGCGCCATTACGCAGGATATCCCGGATGTTGACGTTAGCGAGATTAGTGCAGCACTGGAGCAACTCAGGAATGGGAGGGCCCCGGGGGATGACGGTATTACGACAGAGCTCCTAAAAGCCAATGGACAGCCCGTCCTTAGGGCATTAGTTGAGCTCTTTAATGCCGTCATTCACCAAGGAACTACACCAGAGGCGTGGTCCAGAAGCGTTGTCGTCTTATTCTTCAAGAAGGGTGACAAAACTCTCTTGAAGAGGAATTACAGACCGATAGCGCTTCTGAGCCACGTCTATAAGTTGTTTTCCAGAGTTGACGAACCGTCTCGCCATTAGACTTGACGAATTCCAACCACCGGAGGAGGCTGGGTTTCGAAAAGGCTACAGCACCGTGTGACCACATCCATCCCTGTCGGGCTTATACAGCAAGACCGAAGAGTATAACCACCGCTGTGTAATGGCATTGTGGACTACGAGAAAGCCTTCGACTCCGGCGGCCACCTGGGCTGTTCTGGAGGCTCTGCAGCGATGCGGTATCGACTGGCGATATATCGAGGGATGAAGTGTCTCTCCAACGCAGCGACGATGAACGTTCAGATCCAAAACCAGCGGACAAGAGCCCATCCAATTGCGTCGTGGTGTGAGACAGGGGATGTAATATCCCCGAAACTGTTCACAAATGCATTGGAGGATGTCTTCAAGACCCTGGACTGGTATGAACGAGGCGTCAACGTCAATGGAGAGTATATTTCTCTTCTTCGTTTTGCTGACGATATCGTCATCGGAAGAGCTTTGCGGAGATGCTGAACAGCCTAAATGAATCTTCCCAACGAGTTGGCTTGGCATGAATTTGGACAGACGAAAGTCATGTTCAACAGTCGTGTCATGCCACAACCGATATGCGTCGATGGCGTCCGTCTCGAGGTTGTGCAGGAGTATATCTACCTGGGCAAACCATCCAACTTGGCCGGCATAACTTCGAGAAAGAGGCTAGTAGGAGGGTTCAGTTGGGCTGGGCGGCATTCGGTAAGCTACGTCATGTCTAACGTCAACTATTCCCAATGCTTAAAGACGAAAGTCTTTGAGCAATGCGTCCTACCCCGTGCTAATATACGCAGCTGAGACATGGACACTGACTGCGGGATTGGTTCACAAGTTCAAAGTCACTCACGCGCAAGGAGCGAGCTATGCTTGAAGTCTCTCTTAGGGATAAGATCAGAAATGATTAATCCGCAAGAGAACTAAAGTTACCGACATATCCCACCGGATCAGCAAGTTGAAGGGGCAGTGGGCTGGTCACGTATGTCGTAGAACCGATGGCCGTTGGAGCAGACGAGTTCTGGAGTGGAGACCGCGTCTTGGCAAGCGTAGCGTAGTACGCCCTCCGGCCCGATGGACCGACGACTTGCGGAAGAGGTCGCTGGTGGGAGCTGGATGAGAAAAGCGGAGGACCGGGATATCTGGCGCAAAATGGGGGAGACCTATGTCCAGCAGTGGACTGCGATAGGTTGAAGAGAGAGAGAGAATTGCTTCGAACAATAAAGTATATTAAAAGTAAATAAAAGTTTAATAAATATTTATCTCTCTCTTCAACGTGTTACAGTCCACTGCTGGACCTATATGCAAGACCTATGTCTCCCCCATTTGGCGCCAGATATCCCGATTGTCAGCTATCCTGATCCAATCTTTACCAGCGACCTTACGCAAGTACCCTTTCTTCTTTATTTCTTTCTTTATAAATATTTAAATAATTATCAAAAAATAAATTTATTCATTTATTTTTTGACATTTATTTATGTTCAATTCATAGATTAAGAATTATCGCGCTACATATCTATGATTGATGAAGTTATTTTGATTTTTTTTTTCAAAATGTCAATCTCGATGAACAGTTCATTAATGTTTCATACAAATTTTCTAAACATACCCTTTGTTTGTTTCTCACTCCGTCTCGTCGCTCAGTGTGGAAAGCACTATCTAAGGATATTTCTCTACATAATTTTAGTATAATCCTCCATCTAAATAGGTCATCTATTCTGAAAACAGTACAACATCATTATTATCTATGTCACCTTTGATGTTTTTACTCAAAGGTGACTTATTAAATCCAGATTCTTTGTTTTGAAATTTTCATTACAACACGCACTTGGCATTCCTTAAAGGTATCGTTACGTTGGAAACTTGAAAGCCCACTCACGGTCCATTTATCGTATATGACTGAGCTGTTCTTTATTGTGCTCTATAGGAATTGTTACTGAAAATTCTTTTTATTTCAAGAATATTGTCTGCAGCCATTTGTAGTCGTATCGGGGGAGGCACAAGTATAATTTAGTCCAGTATATGGCATGGAGTACTTGCTAATAATTAAATTTTGTATTGATCGTGAAACTTGTTTTCGGTAGACATAGTCAAAAAATCCCAAAGGCTAACAAAATATGCTCTATCTTATATAACAAGCTCCAAATTCAAAAATATTAATAAATAATAAATATCTACTGACAATCACACAGCGTCATCTAGCTAACCCAAGTTAAGCGTAAAGTCTGTAGTATGGGTACTAAACAACGGATAAACATACATGCATACATTTTTTTTGTAAATACATACATATTTTACATAGAAAACACCCAGACCATTACAAACAGATATGTTCATGTACACAAATGTTTGTACTGCCCGGGGATCGAACCCGGAACCCTTAGTGTTGCGGCCGACCTCTCAACCGCAACACCAAATGGGTCGTCATATTGACGAGGTTCGAGTAAAGACCAGATAGAATATCTATTCATAGTTGTATAGGATGTCTCATAAGCTAAGCTCTCAATTAACATGCCAATGTCATAGTATTTTAAAATTAAAACATTGTTAATAATTTGATATGGGTATTATATTCGTTACTAGACTGGTCACATATGTCACAGTACCGATGACCGTTGAGCAGACGAGTTCTGGATTGGAGACCGCGTCTTGGCAAGCGTAGGACGCCCACTGGCCCGATGCACTGACAAAAGGTCACTGGTGAAGGCTGGCTGAGAAAAGCGGAGGACCGGGATATCTGGCGCAAAATGGGGGAGACCTATGTCCAACAGTGAACTGCTATACGTTGAAGAGAGAATATATTCATAAAGTACGCATTTCGATATCAGTAATTATAAGTAAGGCCTTTGCTCCAATAGCTGTCTTAAACCTAATACTAACCGATTAAATGCATTACTTAAAATATTCACCATTGGTGACCACTCATCGGAATATTTAAAGGGCCGAATAATTAACGACCCGAGGTTTAATGCTTATGACGATATGAAAATGTTACAATATCAGCATATCCCGACCTCCAGTCGCGGCCCTACAGCAATTAGAATAAATTACAAGATGGCCGGCCGAATCATCCTAAGTTTATAGTTAATCTTATAATTACGCTGCTAAATGCTCAATTTCAAATTACTGTCAATTAACAAACTTTGCACGACAGATCTGTAGTATCTGAGTTTGAAGTTTTGTTCTGAATTATTAAGAGGTGACTCAAGTCAAAGAATCAGGCTATTTAGTAGGCAAGTATTTTTATATTTTCAGTGGACAGAAGAGATATATATCCAGCTTATAAGCAATTATATTTTTGGCAGTGCTATATTCCTTAAGATAGATATATAATGAAGCATGTGGCTCAGTGGTGTGGACCGTCGCCTTCCTATCGGGAGGGCTGTGGTTCAAATCCCGACACGTACCAATGTATTTTCGAATTTCGAAAATATATGAACGTTATCCGACGCTCATACGGTGAAGGAAAACATCGTGAGGAAACCTTCATGCACTCCTGCGAAGAGATTCGAAGGTTGTGTGTGAAGTCGTCCAATCCGCACTGGGCCCGCGTGGACGACTAAGGCCTTATCACCCTATACGGGTAGGCTCGTGCCCCTCGGTGGGGACGTTTAATGAGCTGTGATGATGATGATGAGATATATAATATATCAATTCACCACGATTAGCATTCACAATGCTATCTAGCTTTATAGTATTTTAGATTCAGAAGAAACGTTATTTATATCATTAAGAAATTTGTTATCTTGTTCTCACTTGCATTTCGTAACCTACACATTAAATTAGTAAAGTATATTTTAAATATTAACATTTAAATTCTGTTATGTTCAAGGATCAATTTGCAAAACTGCTTCCATGTCAGTTGTGCTTAACGTGGCAGTGTTATTAATGCTTCACTACTTGTTTGTATCTCTTAGAAATGTATATTGTGTATGTCTTGTGAACTGTCATAAATAAATTGATAATTTAATCAGAGACACATTTGACTTAGATTTCGAAAAAATAACAATTGCGTGTTACCAATATTTCAAATTTGTTTACGTAAAGGTTAAGAACCTATGATTACATAGCTCAAGCCTGTCAAGTCGTAGAGTTCACGAAATTATCAAAATATCAATCACCATTAAGAAAATTACGGAATATCTTGAAAGATACACTCGCTCACTGAGGTGCTTGTAGAAATGCCTAGTTTATTATGCTTTAAGAAGAAAAGTGTACGCGGCTAACCTGGTAGTTCCAACATATTTGACGTAAAGTGGTGAACTTTAAAATTAACGGAATTTGAGCCCAGTTCCAGTGTCTGGGTAAGACAGTGCCTGTTAACAACTAACAGTTGTTCAGATCGTCACAATTAGAGCCATTGATTGAATTTCTCGGGACGACGAACTTTGTATTTAATTAAAGATGAATTGACAAAAGCCGGAGGAAAGTTGTTTTGCAATTGTACCAATATAATTCGTTGGTACTGTTTGCAATTAATTGTTATGATACATATCGCACCTTCCATACTATAGGGGCACATCTCAAAAATACCATTTTTGAGTTTTACTTACAAACGGCCCAAAATAACATATCCACATGACACTCTGATAGAAAGAGTCAGAACGTGCAATAAAGCCGTAGAACTTAGTTTATCCTTTTTCATATTTCCGAGTAAAGGGCATATTATTAAAATGCTGGGATAACTAAATATGCGATAAGTAATTAATAACTAACGGACATACTTCTTATATATTCTATATATTTTTCAATAAATGTTAAATTTATTTATGACTTATTTTGTGAAACAGAAGCGCTCAAAAATCTTCAAAGCGTTTCCCAACAATCATGTTTTCGAATTGTGCCCTATATATGAAAGGTGCGATATCATTATTTTGTTTCCAAGTCGTATATTTTTATGTTATAAAGTGTCCTCTAACCCATGGTAATGACACGACTGACCCATAACAGAGCAGTATTATAAATAATGATGTAATAAATAAATATCACTGACATTCACACAGCGCCATCTAGCCCCAAGTTAGCGTGAAGCTGTTTATGGGTACTAAACAACGGTTAAACAACTATATAAATAATAGATTTTATAAAATACATGCATATTATACATAGAAAACACCCAGACAATTACAAACAGACATGTTTGTACTGCCCGGGTATGATACCGCAACTTTGGTGAGCAGCCGACGTCGCACCATTGCACACATGGGTCAACCTAGATGACTCCATATCGTTTCTACCACAGATTTCCAATACAGGAGATGGGGCAAGACGCGTTTAAGTGCGACAAATGTAAGCTCAACGAGGATCACTGGCTGCCAGTTTACCTCTGTGAGACGAGTCAAGACGCACGAATATTAGAAGAAATTACCGTTTTTTCCAAAATGCCATCCTGGCAATTGTAACATGCCATCATCGCAATGAATAAGTAAATTTACCAAGTAATAGAATAAACTTTTCACAGGTAAGAACCGAAAAGAAATTGCGACACTGGGACTCCTATAAACTTGGCGGCTGTCCAGTTTAATTGTAATTCGGATGTCTGTGGTTTCTACCTAGTGAATATATTATTGATATACGGTAACTAGTCAAAACGTCCACGCTGTACTAAGGCGTACTTCAATTTGAAGACGCATGTAACTATGAGATGTCTGAGAAGATAGCTACTACAATATCAATACCGATAAAAATGCGGCCGAGGATGGATCATGCTGCCTAGAAACAGTTATTCACTCTTGCCTTGAAGACGGCCAGGTTGTAATGATCGGGGAACACATAACGAGGCAAGAGCATTCCTTTGCGTGCGCATAAAGACGAGGCACCATAGCGCGGTCCGGATATGTGGAATGTCGACCACGTAAGATGGAACGTCAGCTGCGTCTTGTTTTCCGATGATGAATAGGGCTGGGTGGAATCAATTCGTCTAATTCTATCGCAAACTTACCAAATGTAACCTGTAAAAAACCGAATATAATGAATCCACATTGGGCTCTCAAGTGGGGGTTACGACCCAATCTCCCCATATGTCGTGTCTGGCTTGTTCCTGCAGTGAGGCTGGTTTATATTTTGTTGGTATTTTAAATGTATTCTTCTTCTTTAGCGTATCGATAGCAAAAACAATTAAACTGTAGAAGCCCAAAAACTAGCCACGGCAGCAGCGCTGTCCGCAGCCGACATCAAATCCTGCAGAGAACAGCTACTTGGGCAAGCAGGACACGACATAAGGTGAATCATCGTTTGGGCCGCTCCACAAAGACAGTCCAAATCAAGGCCGGCCGAAAACCCCCATCTGGCCAAATTGTCCCTACTCCGACCTGTCAAAGTCCGAAGCCTATTTAAAGACTTCCAGGTCGGCCAAGACAAATCATAGCCAGGAGGAAGCCTCTCAAAAATGGGAACAAAGGGATTGGCAAAGTAACCGCCTCACGCCAGAGCTTCAATCTCTCGATTTTAGGATCCATGTACAAAGGCTCGACACACTTGAGAAAACTTTTACGGCTTTTCAACCTATCCTGGACTTGCACGTAATTATGCATGGGGTGTCGAGCGTCATTGTCCATTTTAGCTCTCTCAAGTGAGCCAGCCACACATCTACGGATACTCGGAGGCGCAATGCCTGCTAGTGGGTATATAAGGTCCAACGGAGTCGGCTTTAGACAGCCTGTTATAATTCGACATGTCTCGTTCAACGCAACATCTACCGATTTTGCATGTGCCGATCGGCTCCAAACCGGACCCGCATACTCACCCGCGGAAAAAGAAAGAGCCAAGCCCGATGTGCGCAAAACATGCGGTGAGGCTCCCCATCTGGTGGAAGTAAGTCGCCTCAGCAAGTTATTACGAGCATACACCTTTTTTTTAGAATACTCACAATGCAGTCTATATGTCAGTGACCTATCCAAAATAACGCCAAGATACTTTGGGGCACCATTATGCGTTATTGGTATACCGTCCCACATAATATCAAGCTCACGGGTCGCCTGCCGATTCCGAAGATGAAAAGCACACGACTCCGTTTTCGACGGGTTGGGTTTAAGAGAATTTGCTCTGTAGTAGCGACTCAACTCACCCAAAGCCACCGAAAGGTTTCCCTCAACATCCTCGAAACTGGCCGCCTGACTGGTAAGAGCAAGATCATCCGCATACAAAAAACGGTTTGTATTTGGAGAGCACGGTTGGTCATTGGTGTATATATTAAAAAGTAGAGGAGCAAGGACACTACCCTGGGCAGCCCATTCCTTTGTGACCGCCAGCGACTCTTTTCCTGAAGCAGATGAACCTGAAAGCGACGATTATGGAGAAGTTCTCGGAGTATAGAAACAAATTTTAAATCTCCAGTCATCAACTCCACCTTCCATAACAGTCGCCTAAGATTGACTGTGTCGTAGGCTGCGGATAAGTCCACGAAAACAACGCCCGTTACCATCTTCAACTCGAAGCCGTCCTCAATATGTTGCGTTAGTTTAAGTATCTGGTTGCAACACGACTTTACCGGCCTAAATCCAGCTTGCTCAGGGATCAGCTTAGGGTCAATTAAGCTAGTTAACCGGGACAACAACAGCCTCTCAAACAACTTGTATGTGTGGCACAAGAGTGATATTGGCCTGAAACTTTTGGGATCATCTGCTGGTTTCCCTGGTTTCAGGATAGCAATAACCTTTGATTTTCTCCAAAGACGAGGTATCGCGCCAGACACTAGGCAGTCGTTAAACATTAGAAGCAACCAAGACACAGCAACAGGGCCAAGATGTTTAAGCTGTTCAATAGAAATGTTATCGACTCCTGAAGCTTTTCCGCATTTAAGTTGTTTAATGGATATGATAATATCATCAAGGTCGAATGGTCTACTTATAGCATCACAAGACTCCATAGATTTCCCAGATTTCGGGATCCTTGCAAGTCGACCCGATGACTTACCATTCAATATAAGGTGGGCTATCTGATTTGCAGATACCCGACCAGGGGATGAAGGAGGAGGAGGATCCGCTGTGAGCTTCCGAATAGTATTCCAAGCTTTCTTACTATTATGTGTCAAGTCGATATTTGTGACAACATTCATCCACTTTTCTTGACGGGCATTAGAAATTCTTGATAGCAGCTCCTCACCAGCCAATGTAGTAGACTCGGAAAAGGGGTCTTCGCTATACAAAACCTCGTACTTTTTAAACAGCTCCACGGAATCCCCTGACATGCCCGGAATATATGATGTACGGCAACCTCTAGGGATCCACTGGCGTGAAGTTTTTGAAACGATGTCAACAAATAGATCATAGTTATGAGGCACCGGAGCTATTCCCTGGAGAGCTTCATCTACAGCCTCCGAAAAGTGGTCCCAATCTGCCTTAGCATAATTAAAACGGCGCACTAACGGTACACTTATAGGGCAGAGCACCGGCTGGATTGTACACATAATTGGCCTATGCTGTGTACGAGGTATCGGCGCACATACAGTTTTAACGCACTGAGAACTGATCGAGTCACTGACGAAAATTAAGTCTGGGTTATAACCTCGCTTCCATCGGCTACTACTAAAGGAAGCTGGTAATTTTGGGTTATGTACCAGAACTAGGTCATTAGACTCGGCCCAAGCCTCTACAGCTTGACCACAAGGGTCCGTATTACTATAGCCCCAAGCGGTGCTATGACTATTAAAGTCACCGATCACGATATTTGGAAGGTCTTTAAAAGTTTCCGGAGGCTCGAAGCTGAATTTGGACCCAGGCGGCTTGTACAAGGAGGTGACTGTGCAGAAACCAAGGTTTAACGTTATCACCTCAGTTTCATCCTGGATTGAGCTCTTCGATGAGACTATGCTCACGCCGGGAGTAGCAAACACTGCGTTACCGTGCTTCGGATGGCAAGTCTCGGCAATGAGCGTTAGACCAGGAATGTGTGGTCGGCTCTGCGTCTCGTCTCGATGAGTTTCTTGGACACACAAGACATCACAAAGTGTCGTACGGCAAAGTTCAGCAAGAATAACTGACTTAGCCTCTGAGAAACCTTCGATATTGATCGAGACTACGCGCAAAGCCGGTTCCAAAGCTGGTGTGGTAGTTTTAGTTTTTGCCATCGTAGTGAAAGGATTTGCCAGTTAGTATTTGGAATAACTAACTGTTGCCAGGGTGCGCCCGATATACGATTTTTTTAGGTATATCTTCGGGAGGCTCCTTTCATGCACCCCAAATAATTAAGCAATGTTTTGTTAATGTATTGACTAACTTATATAAAATTAATCCAAAATCGGCATCTATCTTTTCTTGTCGATGATGGTACTACGCCTTGCGCCAGTGAGCAAGCGATGTCCTGTTCCTTAACTTTCATAATTGGAGTTCCAAAAGGGCCTGCAAAAGTATACTTAAATCAAAAGTTTGCGATTTAATCAAATCCAATAATAAACGTTCCACGTGCAATTAACATATTCGTCATTTATTTATCGCTAAAAACATACTTATGAGCGTCGGTGGCTCAATTATGTGGACTGTTGCCCTCCTACCGCGAGGGCTGAGGTTCAAATCCCGGCACGTACCAATGTGTTTCCGAATTTTCGAATTATATGTACGTTATCCGACGCTCTAACGGTGAAGGAAAACATCTTGAGGAAAACCTTCATGCACGCCTGCGAAGAGATTCAAAGGTTGTGTATGAAGTCGTCCAACCCGCACTAGGCCCGCGTGGACGACTTAGGCCTAATCACCCTATACGGGTAGGCTCGTACCCCTCGGTGGGGACGTTAAATGAGCTGATGATGATGAAAATCATACATTTTATTATAATCTTCTATTACACATAAATACAATTAGTGTGTCTGTCTGTAATATTGAAATAACCTTGTTTTACTGCATGGATATGAAAACATATACGGTATAAAAAACTAAACAATATTTTAAAATTTCACTCTGCCTGTCTGTTTGTTCCAGGTTATCTCTGAAACGGCTGGACTGATCCGGACGGGAATTTTTCGGCAGGTAGCTGATGTAATAATGAAAAACATAGGCTACTTCTGTTTGAGGAAAACATAATTAAGCATGTTTTGTAGTGCGACGGGCGCGTTTTTACATTATATTTTACCGCGGGAGCATATTTAAACGCGAGTAATACCGCGGGGAACAACTAGTAATTTTAATTAATATTTACAGACATTCACAAAGCGTCATCTAGCCCTAATTATATTAATATAAACAAAAATAAATTGTTTGTCGGCATACACGTATTGTTACCGTTAATCTTAATAAAGTTGAAATTGAATCATAAGAAATTATGTAAAAGCACGTACACTTAATCCTAACCTTACTTTATTAAAGTTTTCAACAATAAACAGAAACCCTTTTGTGAAGCAAAAATAACCGGCGCAAAAGTTGTGAGTGTATTTTAAATTATGAGAAGCTTAGCACAGCATTTGTTGTGTCCTAACAGGGACTTTAGAAAATAAACATTTCTAAGAGACTTGTGTAACGGAGATAACGTACGGCTGCAGTTGGATACTTACGGTACTGAGTAAAACCATTCCATTAAATCCAACTGGTATCACCGCTCGATAGTAGATTTTTTTATTATTTTATAAGTGTACAGGACGGTCAGGACGCTCACCTGATGGTAAGTGATACAGCGGCAGTAACAGAGCGACATTGAAGGAGACCAACAGCTGATAGACAGTGATTATTCCGCCATCAATGTCGTACTGTTCCCGACACCCGAGAGGACAGATGTTAGGTCTCTTATACCCAGTAATTTCACTAGCTACAGTGCCCTCATCCCGAAACACAAGTACATAAAACTTCTGTTTCACGGGACGATATCTAGCACTGCGGTGGTACCTACCTAGACGACTCAGTATCGAGTCTACCACCTTGACTATCGATAGTTTAACGATAGTTGGGCAAAAGCAAAAGTATCGATTAGCCTATCGATACTTACGATAGTTTTGCACTATTGATTGTAAAATTTTATCGATAGTATTGATACTATCGATAGTTGGTGTAATTTGTAAAGCGCATAGTAAGAGCGTCGGTGGCTCAATGGTGTGGCTCAATGATGATAGTATCGATACTATCGATAGTATTGCAGTCATCATCATCAGCTCATTAAACGTCCCCACCGAGGGGCACGAGCCTACCCGTATAGGCCTTAGTCGTCCACGCGGGCCCAGTGCGGATTGGACGACTTCACACACAACCTTCGAATCTCTTCGCAGGCGTGCATGAAGGTTTCCTCACGATGTTTTCCTTCACCGTAAGAGCGTCGGATAACGTACATATATTTTCGAAAATTCGAAAATACATTGGTACGTGTCGGGATTTGAACCTCAGCCCTCCCGGTAGGAAGGCGACAGTCCACACCACTGAGCCACCGACGCTCCTCTCTGAGTATTGCAGTGTATCAATACTATTGCGCCTAACTAAGCTATCGATAGTAGGTAAAAATATTTTACAAGGCCAACTTTCAATAGTCAAATGTCGATATTTCGGCAACACTGAACCCAACTATTGAGTATTGGATCGCGCATTTTCTATTTTTTATTTACAAATCCCGACGTTTGTTTATTATAAACATGTGATTTGATCCGTGAAATTGTTTCACATTCAATCTGTGTGTATCATGATAACTACAAACATTCTGCACAACTCAAGACGCACCGTCTGCCTATAACCATAGAAAAGCAATGACCGAAACATCGAGAGTTTAGGAAAACAGGTTTCACATACGCCATTTATTCGGTATAATTGGTTGCATTTCAACTTGAGACAGTTCTATTGAAATATTTAAAAATAAACTACAACTTCTGACCGAATTCATTATTATATAATTAATCATCATCATCAGCTCATTAAACGTCCCCACCGCGGGCACGAGACTACCCGTATAGGGTGTTTAGGCCTTAGTCTTACGCAGGCCATGCGCAGGTGCGCAGGTTTTCTCATGATGTTTTCGTTCACCGTAAAGGTTTCCGATAATGTACATATAATTTCGAAAACTTGAAAACACAGGTTCGTGGTGGATTTGAAACACAGCGCTCCCGGTAGGAGGGCAACAGTCCACAATTGAACCACTGACGCTCTCAAATTAATTATTATTTAATTAAATTATATAATTTATTCCATAGGAGGAAGAATTGATGGAGAATTATAGTTGTCTAGACAACTATATGCGACTCAGTCATGGTCAGGCGTATCAATTACTGTCAGGTGAGCGCACTGACCGTCCCGTTCACATGGCATAATAAAAACAAAAAAAAACATATAGCTTCGTTTTCATCATATAATGAACATAAAGGCATGTATGTGTATAAAAAAATATGTACTGTACCTTATTTGGTCCCACGAAGTTGTTTTTAACATCACGCTTAGGAGTTAAGACTAAGAAGATTAAGCACTTATTTCAGTGCGTTCTCATAACATCCGTCATGCTTTTCAAATAACTTATTATTGAACGATTCATGTTGACTTTTAATACGTTGGTATATACCAAAAGCATTTCTATCTCTAGCAACAAATGTTTTATAAACATAGCTTGACATATTTATTCAAACTGAATGCATTTGCTAATGTGTTACTGTACGTCTGGAGCTAAGTGCACTACAATACAAGAAACAAATACAGAACACTCGCTTTCTCATCAGTCACTTTAATTCTGGATGAAATCGAAAAATATTCCAGCATTATAGTATCTTTAAAGATCTTAAAATGGTAATAATAAACGATAAATATTATTGAAAAGCGTCGGTGGCTCAGTGGTGTAGACTGTCACCTTCCTACCGGGAGGGCTGAGGTTCAAATCCCGACACGTACCAATGTATTTTCGAATTTTCGAAAATATATGTACGGTATCCGACGCTCATACGGTGAAGGAAAACATCGTGAGGAAACCTTCATGCACGCCTGCGAAGAGATTCGAAGGTTGTGTGTGAAGTCGTGCAACCCGCACTGGGCCCGCGTGGACGACTAAGGCCTAATCACCCTATACGGGTAGGCTCGTGCCCCTCGGTGGGGACGTTTAATGAGCTGATGATGATGATGATAGATTTATGTAGAAAAATTAGATATTTATAATAAGTCATCGTATGAATGTAAAAAACGGGTTACTGAGTTTCTACTAGTATTAGATAAACGAAACAGAAAATTTACTAACACGTTTATTTTAATACACACACACACACGCACGCACACGCACACACACACGCCTACTACACATACCTATTATCTATTGTGAAAACATTACATACAAAGATATATTTGTAAAAGCAAAAATGTTTACACCTTTCAGATAAGCAAGAGCGTAGTCTCCTGAACACAGGTATTTTCAGCTTACTACGACAACTTTTCTGTAAATGTAAAAAATGTTGATAAAATAAAGATATTTATTTACAATTTTTTTCTGGTCGAATTTTCAAGTTCGAGTTATATTGAAATTGACATCATATTCTTGCAAATTAATCATGTATTATTCAGCCTTCAACGGTCCACTGCATAGCACAGGCTTTCCCACCCAGCATATCTGTGGGGGAATTGGGCCGTAACCCACCAAACGGGCCTAATGCTTATTGATGGGTGCTTACGACTATTATCCTAAGATAGCCGGGACTGAAGGCTTAACGTCCCCTTCGGAAGCACTCCATAATCGAGTGGGCACAGCGTTCGTCTTAGATCTGTTTCACTTTGTGTCGTGGGTTCGAAACCCGAGGGAAAAGTCAATAATTCCGAAAATAATAATGATTACGTGCTTCGGACATGAAAACTGATTTCATAGGAATACTGAATGTATTCCTGTCGTATGTCACATAAAAATTATTAAATTAAAGTGCCTTTAATTTAATAATAAAAGGAATCGCAATCTTAATATCTTGCCAAGTACTATCATTCGTTTTACCAATCTTAATATTATCCTGCTAAGTTCTAACTTTCATTTGTTTCAAATCATAGTGACCATTTATCCCGATGGCATGCAAATTGAATCTTTTTTAAGATTCAACGTAAGTAATGCTGTCTGATGCAAGCAGGAAAAAGATCTGGGCTGGACAGACTAATCTACGTTTGACCTAGAAATGTCGTTTTAATGGATTCTTTATTCAGAATGCACGAAAAGCACATGATTCACGGCACAGGTTTGCGGATGTACTTGTGATTCTTATTGGAGGTTATTCTTATTATTTTATTTATAATTTGTTGTTCATTCTAATACAATTCCAATATTTTAATAATTTTATTTATATTTCGTTTTCAATAAATCAGTCGAAAATTTGACGTGACCGATTTCAATGGGCCATTTTTGGCAGGTATTTGATGTAATCAAGAAACTTGAGACTACTTTTATTGCAAAAAAATAATAAAAATAAAGCAATGTTGTACCGCGCGGCGCGCAGCTCACGTCACGTCTGTGTCATGTTGTCTGTCTGTTTGTCCTAACATCTGTTTGTTCAGTGTGATCTCCGAAATTGCTGGACTGATTTCGACGGGACATATTAATTGACAGGTAATAAGGAAGCTCAGGTATAGAGCGTCGGTGGCTCAGTGGTGTGGACTTTCGCCTTCCTGCCGGGAGGGCTGAGGTTCAAATCCGGACACGTACCAATGTATTTTCGAATTTTCGAAAAATATATGTACGTTATCCGACGCTCTTACGGTGAAGGAAAACATCGTGAGGAAAAACTTCATGCACGCCTGCGAAGAGATTCGAAGGTTGTGTGTGAAGTCGTCCAATGCGCACTGGGCCCGCGTGGACGACTAAGGCCTAATCACACTATACGGGTAGGCTTGTGCCCCTCGGTGGGGACGTTTAATGAGCTGATGATGATGAAGGAATCTGATAAAGAAAATCTGAGGATAACTTTTATGACAGAAAAATAACAAAATTAAAATAAAGCTTACGTCAAGTCGCGCATGCTGCACACCTTAACGTTAATTTAAATACAATTTGGTATGGTGTTAGCTGACAACCCTCAACAAACACATAGATCACGTTTTACTGCGGGAGGATATCTTAACCGCGGGTAGCACCGCGGGGCACAGCTAGTATACCATATAACCTATAATGCTTAACAAAAGCGTGCCCCATACACACAAACTTGACCTTATTTAAATCTTTGTTTGTTTTCTGGAAACTAGAACGAACAATCATTAAACAAAAATGTAAACATCCTATTAAAATGGTTGGAACAAGTTATATACATACATAATTTAGTTAGTAAAAGTTTACCTACTGTGGTTGTTATGGTAGAGTTTTGTTTTGGTGTATGTCTGTAATTCGGAATGGAGGCCAAAGTTTGTTAGTAATAAGGAAAGCTTAGACTAGGTACAAGTTAAAATAATTATTTACGTTATAATGTGAATTTAGATGAATGCTTTTGATGAAGAAATTTGTGATTATTTTGGTTTTAATTTTTTTGTAAATTAAATATGTTGTAAACTTTACAAGTTAACGATCAGTTTAGTAAGAATTGTAAGATTATTATTGTAATTTTTGATTGTATATAAATAGGTCTTATGTGTCATAAAACTATAAAAGTAAATTTTGTATATCAGTGTTCATCATCAGCAGCTCATTTAACGTCCCCACCGAGGGACACGAGCCTACCCGTATAGGGTGATTAGGCCTTAGTCGTCCACGTGGGCCCAGTGCGGATTGGACGACTTAACTTAGGACTTAGGATTTATTTAAGGTACAAGATTCTATAAACGAGACTTAGATTTCTGGCTTATTTTACCACCTTATTGTAAAGACCTAAACTAAGTAGAAGACGTCAAACCGAAACGGACCAGCTATCCAGCAAAAATATATAAGGTCAAGGTGGCTAATTCCGGCATACTTTATTGAAACCTAATTTTGTTCAAGTATATTTAAAAAATCTGTCGATACGGCCAAATGTGAAGCAAGTATCAAAATTTAAGTTTAAATAACTTCCTATTAACGTCGTAAGTGTTCTTAATCAAGAATAAGTTTCCAAGATATACGGTAATTTTAAAACCTCCACATTAGACGGATTTTCCCGCAATTCGGGTAAATCCGTCACGTAGAGGTAATTATATAAAGATCTAATAATTTTTTAAAATACACATAAGTCATACATGTATTGGTTAACGAGAGGCAATTATATGTCTTCCACTAATAAAAATATGGTATAGATCTCATTTAAAACGTTAAAATATTTTTGGGGCAATTCCGGTATACTGATAAAGTCAGGGGTAGCAAACCTAATTTATGAGGTTTATTGTAAGAAAATAAAACAAACGCAGTTCTCCTCCAAATGAGATTTGTTTTCTCTTTCTATTTACGTGATCCATAATTGTCATTCTTGGGATTTTATACAGCTGTGAAGCTTTGTACCCACTTAATGCACCATTACGTACTGCTAATACGGCTTCAGGCAAATCATTTTTATCATAGAAACCTTTATTCGTTTTTCGTTTGTAATTGCGCTTTTTATATGATGAAATCAATTAATCTAAAACAAGATACATTCGTTGATTACAAAATAAAGATTATACTGCAGTAGATACAAGGCTTTTTTTTTTTTTTTTTTTCTCTTTATTTTGGACTTTTATACATAAGTACATGTCAGTCCTATAATAATCTTATCTAATTAAACATACAATTTTTACTAAGCCATTTAAAATGCAGTATTACAATTTGGATAGCCGGACCTTAACTTAAGACAGCAAATAACAAAATTCAATAGTACCCTCGCAGATGGAGATGTTGGTTCTGCTAAAATTTTGTGAAATAGTCCAATATCATAAATATTAAGACGTAGTTTTATCATAAGGTCTGTTCTGTTCTGCCTGAACCGAGCACATTCCATCAAAAGATGGTGGATATCTTCTATAGAATTACAGGTGTCACAGTTAGGAGAATCAACTTTCCTCATTAAAAATGCAAATTTATTTAATGGGATGTGTCCCGATCGTAGTCTAAAGGCAGTAACAGCTAGGTTCCTTTTATGTTTGATTTGGAGAACCAAGGTATACGAGGTGGCTGGCACTGAATGGTTTTATACCATATACCTTTTTCAAGGGATCGCGCATCAAAGTATTCTTTCCACATTTCAATAATTATACGTTTCAATTTTGGCAATAGTTCTGAAAAATCTGGTTGGATGTGAACAATAGTGCCGTCTCTAGCTGCTATTCGCGCTAATCGGTCAGCCTCCTCGTTACCGTACACACCCACATGCGAGGGTATCCACTGAATTTTTAGCACTATATTGTTTTGCTGACATTCATAAATTTTCCTTAATATAGAGTATGCCAAAGATGTACCTTTGTTGCCAGAGGCACACTTAGCAATTTGATGAATAGCGGTTTTACTGTCAGTTAGGATAACAACATTTTGTTTTAATGAATTGGACAGTACATATTTTAAGGCTTCTAAAATTGCCATTAGTTCTACGGACATTATACATAGGGAACCATTAATTTTAAAGCGTTCGCTACAGTGTCTGCTCGGATCGTAATAGGCAGCCCCCTGACCAAGCTCACCTTTAGATCCATCAGTGAAGATTTGATGCCAATTCAAATACTTTATATTAATTTCCTCCATTATATTAAGCTTTAAAACATCAGGATTGTAATCATTTTTGATTTTTTGATACTTTTAATATTGAATTCTAATACATCAGAAAATTAATGAAAGTAGGCCAGACATTTAAAGTAAACATTTCTAAAATATCTGTACAGTGTATAATTTCTTCTTTAGTATCTTCAAAGACTGCCATCAAAAGTGGTTTTTTTTTATTATACCAGTATCGTTCGTATCGGGGATCAGTCATTTCCGATAGCAAAATCATGGTTTCATCTCTTGTCCGTGATTTAACTTTAACGATATATTTATATGCAAGGTATTTCCGTCTACAGCAAAGAGGTGGGGTACATATTTCACTTTCCATGACGTGTATTGGGGTGGATCTTATAAAGCTACCAACTGTTCTTAATGCCTGATTCTGTATTCTGTCTAACTTAGCTAGGTGGTTCTTAGCACTGACATCGTAAAGAAAGCTGCCATAATCAATTCTACTTCTTATCAGAGATATATATAGCTTTCTTAGGTGTATTGGATGAACACCCACGAAGGGCCTGCCAAAATCTTCAGCAAATCCAAGTATCTTCTAGTTTTATCACAGATTTCATTTATGTGTTTAGACCAGCGCAAAGATCTATCCAGCCACATACCCAGGTATCTTACATTATCCACTATTTCTAGTTGAGAGTTGTATACTTTAAGTATAACTTGCTGCCGCCTGTACGCTCTAGTAAATATACATACACTACTCTTGTTAGGTTGCAGTTCTAGCCCTAAATCTTCTAGGGTGACAGTTAGGAGATACAAGGCTTGTACTGTAGTAGATACTTGTAGTAGGTTGTTTTTTTGCATTAAAAATCTTGGAATAGAAAATGTTTTTAATATCTGAAATCGGGGAAATCCGGCATATGACGAAATGGCCCATTGTTTATGGACGGAATTTGCCACTTCACAATTTTCAGGTTAAATGTTTCAGATACGATTAGCAGCTGTTGAAACGTTTAATTGCCAAATAACTGCTAACAATCGTATAAGCGTGCTTTAACCAATACATGCAACTTTTTAATAAGTGTTAATAAATAAAATATTTATTATATTTATCATCGACAAAATGCGACAGCATTTAAACACTTTACATTTTTCAAACACAACGGAGCTTCTAAGGACGTTTATCCATATCTATGTCAACTAATGCCATCTACCCCACATGATTTGATCGACGATATTATGCTGTGTTACCGACGTTATGTATCAAAAGCGTAGAATTATTCCGGCAAGAGTTATTTGAAGCAGACGGTGATACCCCTAGACGAATTAGCCACCTTGACCTTATGTATATATAATATATATATATATGTATATATATAAATTGGCATATAAAAGATATTATTTAGTATGTATATAATTTGCATTAATTACGTACACTTGTCTGCCCCAATTCCTATGTATTTGATTTCTCCATCCTAAGGTTGCCTGGAAGAAATTGCCATGTGCAATAAGGCCGCCCATTGTACTCTTTTTTCTTTTCTTTTTGTTTTTTTTGTGTATTTCAGTGTACAATAAAGAATTAAATAAATAAATATGGCAATACGCTTTTTTATGACTAACTTTTTATATAATTAGGTCACATAATAAATACATCTTCATCATAAAAATATATTTTTTGTATTAAAATGATCGAATCATGTACCTACGATACTTTCAACAAGATTTCTATATAAAGCATTTTCCTTTTTTAATATACAAAGTTAAAAGGAAGAAATAATGTTAATTCCGATATTTTTTATTTCTTAAATTAAGTTCAAAAATGCTAAATATTGTAACGTAGCTTAATAACAATAAAATGAAAATTGCTCAACACAAAATGACTTTCGGAGCATAAATCTTGGATACAGCTAACACTGTGTTTAGAATTAACGCCACGTAACTTATGGCTGCGGTTACCAACCCTCATCAAGCGATCAGTTCCGGGACAGACAATTTGGAAATCTGAAATCCTACAAAATGACGGTATAAAGATATTTATCTCATTTTTAAAAGTCTATAACGTCCTACTGTAAAGCACAGGCTTCTGCACAATGCACAACTATACATATCACTTATGCGTTTAGATTCAAGTCAGGCACCATCGCAATTTGAACTCGTCGGATGGGTAACCAATACTATTAAAGGATGGTAGTCGTTAGAACCCACCTTTTCTTAGTACCATGGTAAGATAGAATTTCGTACTAACGGCTTGATAAGTTTTAAATTTCTGATAATAAATATCGCCCAGACATTCACACAATGCCATCTAGCCCAACTTGTATTATGGGTACTAACAAAAGGTGGGCTCTAACGACTACCATCCTTTAATAGTTTTCGTTACCCGTCCGACGAGTTCAAATTGCGATGGTGCCTGACTTGAATCTAAACGCATAAGTAATATGTATAGGTGTGCATTGTGCAGAAGCCTGTGCTTTACAGTAGGACGTTATAGACTTTTGAAAATGATATACACACATACATCCGAATATACAATTAGACTAGACAAGCCGCCAAGTTTATAGGCAGTCCCAGTGTCGCAATTTCTTTTCGGTTCTTACCTGTGAAAAGTTATTCTATTACTTGGTAAATTTACTGATTCCTTGCGATGATGCCATGTTACATTGCACAGGACGACATTTTGGAAAAAAACGGTAATTTATTCTAATATTCGTGCGTCTTGACTCGTCTCACAGAGCGTAAACTGGCTGCCAGTGTATGCTCGTTGTTTGACATTTGTCGCACTTTAAACGCGGCTCGCCCCATCTCTTGTATTGGGAAATCTGTGGATATACATCATTAAAACTTCATCCTTAAAAAAACTTAAAAGTTCTGTTTATATTCAAGTGTATAATTTTAAAAAAAATAATGAGGTACTACAAAAAATATTCAACAAGAAACACCTACCATACTACAAAAGCGCTAATTAAAACATTTTAGTCTTTCACAAGGGACACTACTGCTCCCTGTTATAAATTAGTACCAGAGGAAAAACTGAAAGCATGTTTGTTTCCAAGCTTTGATATTTAATTAGGATTTAAATGGTAGCAATTTTAGTAAAGGCTTCGTTTACACCGGAGGTTTACTTGGGTACTATATTAATTTTATTTATATACATAGGTAAGACTTCATCATCATCATCAGCTCACTAAACGTCCCCACCGAGGGGCACAAGCCTACCCATGGCGGGTGTTTAGGCCTTAGTCGTCCACGCGGGCCCAGTGCGGGTTGGACGACTTCACGCACGACTTTTAAATCTCTTCGCAAGCGTGCGCAGGTTTCCTCAAGCGATGTTTTCCTTCACCGTAAGAGCGTAGGATAAACGTTCAGATAATTTCGAAAATTCAAATATACATTCAACCTGCACTCGGAAGGCTACAGCGTGATGTTGGCCAATCCGCACTGGGCCCACGTGGACGACTAAGGCATATTCATCCTGTACGGTTAGGCTTATACTCATTATAATGTTCATTAAATGATGTGTATCAATCATGCGTAACAAATTATGCATTTCTCTAGCCAAAAGATTTAAATTTCCATCTTAAATATAGAGAAGCTTAATTTCGCTTTTACATCATCGTCTAAATTAACCGACATTATCTTCTATCCGGCACCAAATTTTCTGTAGGAAACGACATTTGCAATTTGTTACTCGTTAATACAGCCTTGAGACTACCTTAGTTGGCGTGGATCCAGCGGTCCACGATAAATTTTATAGTTGAACTATAAGAAACAACTAGTACTGTCGAAATACATTTTTAATTGTATAAAATTTTTGACATTTTACTTTCTTCTGTAATCATCATCATAATTACAGCCTGACTGCTGAACTAAGGTCTCCCTTATGGTTTCCAAGTGAGCCGATATTCATCTTCTACTTATCACCTGAATCAGGTCATAAGTGCATACATATGAAGGTTGGTGCCTCATTGGTGTGAACTATTGCCTTCCCATCAGGAGCCACGTACCAATTTACGAGGATTTTCGAATTTTTAACTACGTGGACGTTTATCTGACGCTCTTCGGAAATCCAAAAGTTTAGACACTGCATCATTAAACATGATTCGTGTTCTTCATGACTTACAAATTCAGTAGCTCAGAGTAAAAGAATGAGGGTTCAGATTTCATCTGAAAAAGTATCGATTAGGTAACTCGGTGTGCTCCTTGCCTTGTACTTTCAATCGGCGATATTGTAACTCAAGCAACTAAAGAAGTAGTAAGTTATCAGATTATCAGATTATTTTATCTTGTGCAAAATTAGCTAGACTCATCTCTCGGGTTACAAACACTTCCTCATAGGGTGCTATCAAATAAAGCCAAATCTGAAACTAGGAGTGCAAAATTCAGTCATTATCATCATCATATCAGCCACATGATGTCCACTGCTGAACATAGGCCTCCCCCAATAACTTCCACTCCAAACAGTCGGAAGTATAGATTCTGAGTAGGGTATGCAAAGTGAGTGGTAATAGTTTTTGACAGCAGATCGTTTATAGCTTCAAACCTCTAGAGGAAAATGGGCGAATAGGTGGGAATCATTTAATATGTTGTCGATTTTCCGGGTTGTCTGGATGCACAGGGTATGCACTGCTTATTTCCATATATGGAGTGCACACTACTGTATGCATGCACCTAAAGGAGTACAAATAAAGAATCACTGACCTAATATTTTACGACCTCACGACATTAGTGATTCAACAAACACGTTCTTAATGCGGGTGGAAATGCCTAAAGATTTTATGACCTTCTTTAATGTTGTCAAAAACATTTTCCAACACGATATAATTTTGATGTGAAAACGAGTTGAAAGCTGGGTTAATTTACGTACCTTATTGTTCTTACGGAGACGGAAACGTTTGAGTCTTATAATACAAACATTCTGTTCTTGTAATTTGTTACGTTTAATACCTGGAAATGACGGATTCAAATTTGGAATTTCCTATTGGGTCGTGATGGTTAATTTAATGTTCGATTTGAAGCGTTAATTTATCTTTGTCGTTAAACATGTACACATAACTTGCTGATAGTATATTAATCGATCAATCCTTAGTCTCCTAGAAGAATGAAGCAAATAATAATTAATTTTGGTTTAGAAGTGCCCTCTTCAACCAAATCGATCGTGTTTAATATGAGTGCCAATAATTATATTGGAGTTATGAAATTAAATCAATAACTGCTCCTAACAATTGATTAATATCTTTTGAAAGGATCACCATTATTTTTTTACTAAACAGGAGGCAAACGAGCATACGGTTCACCTGATGGTGAGTGACACCGCCGCCCATGAACATTTGCAAGACCTCAAGTCCCAGCAATCAAATTATCCAAAAAAAAAAACAATTGTATTTGTTTTAAGCAAAATACTTTCAAATAGACATTTGTGTCATTAAAAGTTCAAGGATTGTTATAAGGTTAGTTGTTTTGAAACAATTATTTTGTAAGTACTAAAAATATACGTCCCAGAGAGGTCGTTCAAAGTAATAAGTCACACAAATTAACGTTTTAAATTTTTATACTTTTAATATACTAAGTGACACTCGTGCCCTAAAGACAAATTTATTGACACCTCATGAGTCCGTTAAGGCCGCAGCAGGAAACATAGAAATTTACATACATACATACGCTTGAAAAACATAACCTTTCTTCGGCAATCGGTTAAAAACAGTGAATAATTACGTACTAATTTTTCCAAATTTTATACTCAAAGATATCGCTTTTGAAAATTTATTAAATAATAAATCAAATCATAGGCTTTCTTTTTATCAATTTGATATTAAAAACCCCTAGGTCAAGTCTAAATATTACGGATTAACCTATATAGATAGAAATCATCTAAATTTGAACTAAAAGTCGATAACGTTAGAGGTAACAAGAGATTTACTGCATCGCATCCATCTATGTCGAATTAATGGCCACTTACCGACCTTACTTATCGAGGTCTTGTGCTTCAGACCCGAGATCGTTTAATGCAAGTGTTGCAATCAATTTAATGTCAGGATGTGAACAATTTGAGTTACTGGTAAAAAAAAATACAATATATTTTTAGTTGAATTAATAAAACATGTTTAAACAATTGATATTTCGAGGCATTTCTTGTTTATAATAATATAAATAAACTTTATGGCACAGAATTTAAAAAAACATGATAAATGAAGAAACAAACAGATGTACAATTAAAGCGCTATTGTTGCCTTCCGATTGGGAGAGCGCAGAAAATCAATCAATCAATTATTCCCGGCAGGTACCAATATGTTTTCGAATTTCCGAATTATGTGTACGTTACCCGACGCCCCTACGTTGAGGAAAATATCTAACCTGCGCACCGCCTGCGAAGAATTCACAGGTTGTGCGTAAAAGTTTACCAATCCGCACTGATCCGCGTGACGACTAAGGCCTAAACACCCTTTACGGGCAGGCTCTTGCCCCTCGGTGGACGTTTACTGAGTTGATGATGATCTGATATAATGTTTCCTTTGTTAAATAGATTCTAACAGAATGTTAATATGACTTATTTATAAAGTTCACTTATATTCAACATAGCGCCATCTCAGCCCTAAGTTAAGCGTGAAGCCTTTCATATGGTACTCAACACGGATAAACATACTTACATTTTTTTAAACACATAACATATTAGACATTGGACACTCAGACCAATACAAGCAGAATTTTTTTTAAACAGAGTTTCATACACATAAATGGGATTGAGCCCAACCTTGTATAGTAGTCGACGTCTCAACCATACACAAATGGGCCGTCGTGTAAAGTCCAACAGTGACTTGTACCCGTCTGAGACAATCAGAATTTAAACCTCGTAAACCAATTCTATAGGTTCCCATTTCAAAACAAATATGAGCATAACAATCCTTCTATACCGCAATATACTGGCACTGCTTATACAACCTACTCTCATCTAAAAGAATGGCAATCTCATGTCTTAAATAGAGAGAACAGTAATATTCTATTGGAAATTCTCAGAAATTTAAAGGAAATGGTGTCAATAATTCATAATTGCTTTCATAAATTTTACTTTGTCTGTATTATTTCACTACGACGAGCAGTGTTGCCGAACATCGATAGGCGATACTATCGATAAGCCGAACATTACTATTTGCTCCAATCGATGACTATCGATAATCGGACGGTCGCGCGTAACACTGTTTACGAGTATCTCTATAGCTCATATATATATCTGAGTACTTTATATAGGTGCAAACCTTGCATTTTTACAAGTAATTAAAATATTGGGACAGCCAGAAGCTACCTTAGGGAAATTAATGAGATTTACTTTTAAACGCAAAGTCGATGCACAAGGGCAAAGCCAGGGGCGTTAAATGAAGGCATAGGGCTGTCACTATTTCTAATTAACTCAATTTATGTTACGTTAATTTGAGAATAGAATTTGAAAACTAGAAAAAAACTGATTTTGTTTTATTACAAACAATATTTGTTTTATCATTTAATGAAATTGTCATAATCATTTGTAATTATTTCAAAATTCCTGGCGAGTTGTTATAAATGTCCATGGGCGGCGGTGACACTTTCCATCAGGTAAGCCGCATGCTCGTTTGCCTCCCTATTTTATAAAAAGAAAACAGACGCACGGGGACATTTCTCAAGACTTCTTATGTACTAAATCATTGAAATTAGTTTTGTGGCATACTTGATAAATTATACTTCGTACATCGTATATTAATAACAATGTAACTGAAGTTATAAATAGTTTAGTTATCTATAACGATAAAGAAGTATTCAATAAAGGAAAAAATACTTTATTGCAAAACAACAACACAACAAGTACCTAACAACAAAAGACGAGTACAATGTAGGCGGCTTTATTGCTAAGGTAGTAACTTCTTCCAGGGAGAATTTGGGTGAAACAATAATAAGTACTGGTAAGCGGGCTTGTGCTATCTATGAGTGTTACATAATTTGTTATCAATTACAAGTACATGGTATAATGTAATCCAAATAAATGGAGTAAAACCCTTATTCAATGTTTCAGAATATAAAACGGATTCCCTACGCGGTATAAAAATTTGAAACAAAATCAAAGAACTGTAAACAAGCCAACTGACGGACGATTTGCTTGCTTCAACAAGATCAGAGAGATGGGTTATAAAAACAGATACACATATGAAAAAGATATGCTGATTGGCATGTTAAATTTAATTAAGATTAAAACGTTCTGTGAGCAAAATAAATAAGTTTCATTAGACATACACATAGCGCACTGTTTTGCCAAGTAAAGTACGAGGCTTGAACAATGTAAACTTTAAATAGTCGAAAATATAGTGTATTATGTAAAACACTGTGACGAAAATTACTGACTGATTTAATCATTCCTTTAAATAATTTATTTTATCAATAGTAAAATACATGGATTCAAAAATTTTATAAATTTTGGAAAACTAGGTATTTTTATCACATGTTTCCCCGATTTTGAATTGGGAGGAAATGGGAAAAATATCCCAGTTTCCCCAGATCGTCGGAAATCATTTGTGGGGAACTGGGAAGAGATCATTTCTTCGGTCATTTATTATCAAGACAAAGTCATCATGATTATGTAAATATTTCTTTTTAAATGTTATGGGGTAAATCGACAACCCTATAGCGGGTAGGCTTGTCGTCAATTTTCAAAGCTAAGTATTAACAAAGTTTGTTTTAGAGATTAACTGGCATCACTTAAGTGGTACCGAGATCATGTTTGTGGAGTAAAATATTTTCAAAAGGCAATTTTAATTGGCTTATTTTGTTGTAGTTTAACTAAGAAGTTATTAGTAATTATTGAATACCCAGGTCACTCCACCCATTGAAAGACAATGAAGGAACCCTAATTTACATAAATCAAAGGTTTAACGGAGCGTCGGTGGCTCATTGCTGTGGACTGTTGCCTTCCGATCTGGAGGGTGCAAGTTCAAATCCCGCCACGTAGCAATGTGTTTTCGAATTTTCGAGCAGTGGAAATTTAAGTTTGTAATGATGATGATGATATGTACGTTTATTTGACGCTCTTACGGTAAAGGAAAACATCGTGAGGAAACCTGCGCACGCCTGACCGTCCTGTATTTTTTTTATGTTACAAAGTGTTGTAACATTAAAAAAAATATGATATTTTATTCTGGTAGAGTAGCGAAAGTCGACCTTATTCAACGATCACAAACTCCATCAGAAAATATGTCGTGATAATATATTTTCTAATTAAAATTTTATAATAAATACGAGTTTATATTTCCAATTTTCAGCAAATTAACACACTTCTTAAACAGGGAAGCGATACAAAAGCGTACAAAAACATCAATGAATGTATATACATTATTGAAATCAATTTATGTTGCAATATTTACAAGTAAAAGCCATTAAGGTATGTGCAAACCTGTGACGGTTTAATGAAGCCCCAGTACATTTCTCTTTGATCAATCAAGGCTGAGGCAAGATGCTGTTTGGAAGGGGGTAGTGCTTTTATACGGACCACAAACGTTTGGTATGATGTTTGGTACAAGTTGTTTCTCAGGAGGAATTAAAAAAATTATTGGTTCTAGATATGTAGAGTTAGGAGTGCGGAATTAAAACGGTTGCTGTAGTAGCTGTTAGCACAATTATTGTGCTGGTTGGGGCGTTGGATTATACACCAAGGGTATCGGAGTTCAAACCTCGGGATGTAGAAACATTGGTGTGCATGAACATGTATGTTTGGTTTGGTCTAGGTTTTTCTCCGAATAAATATTTCATATTATAATAATAATACATATTTTTTTCAGACAGACCACAGATTTCCAAATACTGGAGATGGGGCAAGCCGCGTTTTTAAGTGCGACAAATGTAAGCTCAACGAGCATACACTGGCTGCCAGTTTACGCTCTGTGAGACGAGTCAAGACGCACAAATATTAGAAGAAATATTAGCGGACGCGCTGCAGAACTATTATGTTATTCATATAAGTCTCGTTGTTATTTTATAAATTATTGTATTATTGAATTCTTTAAAGTTTACGTATTCTGTGGTTACCATCATACATCAGGGGACCCAATTCATTTTGCAAAATTGACAACGAGACTATTTACAAAACAAAAGGCACTCATCAAGCGGTGGATTTGATCCTGTTTGGAGTTGTAACGGAATAAAAGGACCTTTGTATATCATTCAAAATATTTGCTAACACAAAATAAAAACAGCACTCACCAAAATCATTCTTTAGATCGACAAGTAGCAAGGTAAACTCAAATCTTTCTGCTCGAACTGTGCCTTGCTTAGTTCAGCACATTAACAGGTAAATTAACATTTCATACGTCATTTATGATTGATTGTACGTATACATCATTACGCATATGAATATCGTAACGCTTTTCAGGAAATTAATCAATCCATATTCAATTCACGTGGATAGTTCTCGTATTTGTAAAGTTAGGAAAGTGACGCGCGCTTGGTAAGAGATGTAACTCTTAGAAAGCCTAATGATATTTCTTGCATTATTACCGAACGACAGACATTTTCAAACATACATTTTCTGCCGCGGACTACTTATCTGTGGAATTTATTACCATTTGTTGCCGAATCAATGGGACTTGCCGTCCGTAAAAAAACATACTTTTTCTCTTTTAGATGACCGACAATTCTTTTATACCAAGAATTTAAACAGTTGCTACTAGTAGCTGTTAGCACATTACATGCACTATGCACTTCTATGGAAACGGCAACGCTTTTAGGACCCCATATTTTAAAATGAGCCTTCATTGTAAAATAAAGAGTTTTATCTAATTTAGGTACTGAACCTAAAAAATAATTTTAAAAAGAATTCTCGGCTATATTCCAAGAGAGAAAATTATGGATTAAATTTAAACAAAATGGTTGTGTTTCATTAGAATAAAAATATTAATAAACTTTAATAATTACTTGCGCCAGCTCCTACAAAAGCCAATCGTGAAGCAGGCCTTAGCCTGTTTGCACTACTTAAGCTTATCCCACGTGACATTTTCTATGCTCACATACCTACTAAATTAATTTCTAATACCTCGATTGGCATATTAATACGAAGTTTATAATAAGCATTTGAAAATAGACTAATAAGAAGATGGACTTAGATAATTAGATGGAATGAAGACCTGGTTAAAGTGGCAGCAGATGACGACCCATTTGGTGTAATGACTGAAACATCGGCTATAACACCAAGGGCTCCGGTTTCGATCCCCGGGCAGTACTACTGTACTGTTTGTATTGGTCTGAGTGTTTTCTATTTATGTATTTCCAAAAAAATGTATTTAAGTATGTTTATCCATTGTTTCCATATTACAGGCTTATGCTTAGAGCGTCGGTGGCTCAGTGGTGTGGACTGTCGCCTTCCTACCGGGAGGGCTGGGGTTCAAATCCCACACGTACCAATGTATTTTCGAATTTTCAAATATATGTACGTTATCCGACGCTCTTACGGCGAAGGAAAACACCGTGAGAAACCTTCATGCACGCCTGCGAAGAGATTCGAAGGTTGTGTGTGAAGTCGTCCAATCCGCACTGGGCCCGCGTGGACGACTAAGCCTAATCACCCTATACGGGTAGGCTCGTACCCCTCGGTGGGGACGAATGTATTTTTCCATTGTGGCTGCCTGACTATCAATGGGTGTTAAGATTATTTATTACAGTTGTGATTTACATGTGAGTTTGTCATTACATAGTATAGATTTATTGTTTTATTGTAAATTTAGTTTCTATGTGAATTTTAGTTCTAAATGTACTCAATAGATGGCACTATGCTTAGTTACGTCACGGCATGTGTTTCCCGAAAAGGATTGTTTTAAATTTGACATGGTTTTATATATATACTACAACCCATAAATTACGTGATCTAATTACAACTCTCTATACTTCAAAGCTTAAACAATGGGTAAACATTAAAAACGCCTATTGACGTATGTAGCATTTTTTTTCTTTTTTGGGTCTGCTGGAAGATTTTCTAGAATGCATTAAGCAGTGTATTTGTATAAAAATTAGGAAAGATTAAAAACAAGGATTCGAGCCTTTAAGTTGTGGTAAGTATTGAAATATGGTAAAAATAAAATGGAGGTTTCTACATTAATGCTCGTAACATCTAAGACATCATATTGTGCGGTATGTTTGTGGTTGAACTGTTTCCAACATTATTATCAAAGTGGTTTTGCTTACAACCCACGTATCTACCTAAGGGTAACTTAGCGGCTTTCAAGTTTGAAGATGGATCTTTAATATCATGAACTTAAACTGAACTTGTCTCGGGACTGTAGAAAGTAACATCACAGTCCTGCGGCTGATCAATAGAATACAAAAAACTATTTACATCTTGTCTTTAAAAGTCGTCAATTAGGGCATAATGATCACTACAGCCAGCTTTTCGAAGTCGTTATTAAGATAATTTTATTTAAGGCGTGAGGAAAGCACTTAAGTTACGTCAAATGAAGCTGTCATCAGTCTGGAAGTCGCCTTAACTTAACCTGATAAGAAAACCTACTTTGAGAAGTACAATGCATGACACTTAGTGGAAATTTTAAAATATGCCCAATACGGAACTAAATAATATATCCATTTTTAGAAATTGGGTGCCAAAATTGGACAAAAAGTGGCCTTTGGCACTCTCCACCCCATTAACTATCTTCTCATAAAAAACACGTTTATCAGTCTTTCCATTATGCCTTGAAAGACTGGAACACTTTTACATTTAAAATATTAGTATGGAAGCTATTCAATAAAAAAAATTAAGTTCTGCTCAAATATCAGCAGTTAGAATACAAGATTTGATTTGAAACTTTCAAGTAACACAAATGTATGGAATGAAACTGGGTTATCCTCCTTAATCAAGTTGTATATTGTAAAGAAAACAAAAACTTCTTTTGGATCAAAAAATTAAATAAAACTTTAAAAAAATATTTGTTCACCTCAGCAAGGCTTTTTTTAAATCATGGACGAACGCATGCACTCTCTCTTTCACACACACACACTCACACTCACGTACGCACGCGCGAACACATGCACACAAGCGCACACACACGTACACATGAGCACACATACCCAAATAATCACCATGGCAGAAGCGGTCAGAGGCAATCCGCAAAAAAATAAAGCGACGTTTTTCCTATAAATACTATCCTATTTCAGCTTAAATATTCAACGCCTACTAGTTTCTAGTTAAATGTCCCTGGAATTGATTGATTTCATAATTTAATCCATCAATCAAGCCTCTGAGGAAATTGTACAAGACTAATTTTCTCTCGCTAAATTGAAGTCCTGTTGAACTTGTAGGTACGGGTTCATTGCCGTGAAAAATGTTATGGAGCTTTTGCATACTAAATCCATGTGTTAACTCGATATTTTTTTAATGTTATAAAGTGCTACGCTATAGACCCCAGGGATCTTGGATGAATTATAGGCGACTATTTCCACTTGGTGGTAAGTGGGCTGTTTACTTGATTCGTGACCGATTCTCAAAGTAAATGTCAAAGTAGGATTAAAAACCCATTTATTTAATTTATTAGGCTTACAATATGATCCTTATAAGTTCGTCTAGGATGAATTAGGCATCCTCGGGAGCAGTGGCGTGCATATAAATTATGAGTAGGGTATGCAAAGTGAGTGACGAATCGTAAAACGTAAATCATTTACATTTTTGTCAATTTAAGTGCTGTTGATGACAACAGATCGACTTTAGTTTCAATCTGTAGAGGAAAATGGGCGAATAGTGGGAATCATTGAATAGACTGGCGATTTTCGGTATGTCTGGACGCACAGGGTATGCACTGCTTATTTGCATATACGGAGCGCACGCCACTGCTCGGGATAGGCCCAATTTTACAAGAGTTTAGGGATTTCAAATCGCAAGACGTGGTTTTATTTAAATTAGCGGTGAGCAAGACATCAGTTCGTTGCTAGACAGAATGCAACACGAGCAGATAAAGGAACTTAATTTCCAATATCCTAATTCAAAAACATGTTAAAATACAAATCGAATATTTTGTAGTTCTAAAAATAATCAAAAAAGATTCGAAGGTTTCATTCAAAGCTACTCACGATCTTTTGGGTGTTGAAATAAGTAATATAATAGTAATGTTATCGAAATTAGTATCGCATGGAAGAAATAACTTCCTTGTGTCAGCTGTGTACGTGTTCGTTCAACGTATCACGTCTGCACAATTGTGAACGCTCACGCACGCTTTCATCTTCAGTAGTATGAATCTGGAATGGTGGGGTTCTTTCTATATATAAATGCGTCAGATCATGTTTTCCGTTTATAAGATTGAAGCTGTTTCCTCGATTGTTAGCTGTTTTTATATTTATTTCATGACTATGCTTTTTTGTGTAATCGATAGACTGTAACTGAATTGTGACAAGCAAAAATGCGAGGAATATATATGGAAATGCGTTTTTATCATTTGATAAATTAGAAGTAACACGTGTGAGATTATTGTAACTTACAAAATATTATTTTTGTTTTGCTCAATTAGGTGAATTTGGGTCTTATTTTTCTCAAAATGTTTGTACTCCCAAAATTTTATATAATCACATGCACATCATATAAGCATTATAAATTACAATAATCCAGATTTGAAAATATGAGATTTTTTTTTGATATTGAATTATTTGTACTTCGTAAAGCGTAGCTTCCATTAACTATGGTAACAGATAAATGGTACTCTTATATCAAAAAGAGTGTTCCGATACATTATATGAAACTGTATCATATGTACAAGCAACTAGCTGTGGTTACAGAATTGGCAGCAGTTGCTTTTATATTTTTAGATAGGATTGTGTCTTAATATAGAGATAGCCACCCTCTATAATTATTACAAGTAGTAGGACTCGCATTAGAAATACCACTTTTTATGTTTATTTATGTTGTATTTTTAGATATTTTTAGTTACAGTACCGTACGCGAGATAGTAACTTCTTAAAAGTGAGTGAAATATCTCTTTTATATGGATAATTTTATTACTACATAACATATAAAGCCAATTCAAGATTCGGAAAAGAACTAATAGATATACTCGTATGTAAATACTTACGTCAATATAGACCTATTAGGAAGATAAACATTTCATTCATGATAGGGTTGCCTAACTATCACTTATCAAGGAACTATGATCGAAATGGGTTCCTCTATAAGATCTTGCAATCGATCTGTGATTGTTACCACAATTACGAGTTTCAACCTTAATCACAGAAGCGGCAAAGTTGTTATTATATTAACATCCCTATTATAACGATCTGTTTAGATGACAATTATCGTTATTAATTTTTAACCCTTTCATATCAGACGAAAATGAATCTTGTAATACATTTATACTCGTGAGAATGGGAGATTCATCATTCATTCATATTTTTTTTATGATGTGCCATCAATAAATATGTCTAACCCTAAATTTTCACCTCTTTATCACCATTACCTATTTTAGTAGTTATTTTAATTAATTTATCATTTGTTTTATAACTGATCAATTCTCACTTTCAATTGGTTAGTTTTTTACACTAGGAATTCCCAAGAAATAATCTATACGGCAAAACAACGTTTGTCGGATCAGCTAGGTTTAATTATAATTCATGGTGCACCTACACCGAATATACAATAAAGGTAAACACTAATACGCATTATTTCAACTTACTGTCCGTGACATTGTATCAAACACAATTCCATTTCCAATAAATCCCAAATCATATTGGGACATTTAGTATCCTTTCAGAATCCCCGCGGCTTTCTATTTATACCGTAAACGTAACACTGTACAATGTTTCGTGTGTGTTGGAGAAAGTATTAAAGAAAACATCACAGAATATCTAGAGAGCGTCGACCCGTTGGTTGTTCAGAACTTAGTATCGGGTAAGTTTTCAACAAGTTTGTTGATCACAGCTGTCTTTCACAGCTTTGTCGATTCACACTGGATATGATGAATACTTATGTTAACATTTTTAACTTATACATGGGATGCTTTATATAAAGGGCCGGCAACGTAATCTGGATTATAACTAATTCTGGATAATTCTGGAACCTCTGATCTTGCAAATGTTCATGGACGTCGGTGTCACCATTAGGTGAATTGTATACTCGTTTGCCTCCTGTCCAATAATAAAACAATATCCACCGTATGCTACCTTAATACAGAAGCTTTTCATTTCATCCGATTCGGTATCTGGATTTGATTGCAAAATGTTCTAAACATATTGCAAAGTCATGTTTCATTTTTATGCTACGAGTTTATTAATAAAAACCTCATTTCTTTAATATTTCTAAGGTGCTATAGTGCATTTCTAAGGTGCTATAGTGCATTGCAGTAGAATATTGCATTAATGAAAAAGTTGTTTCTATGTACATAATACAAATGAAATTGAGTTGTTATGTAGTGTGTGATACACCTCTCCACACATACATAGGATTAGTGTTAGTATATAAGCTTTGATTATTGTAATTAAGAGACATTAATAAACCAGACTGCATAAAGTAAAGAGTAATGAAGGATCATTACTCCCGGTGTCTCATCGTTACAGTCAACTTACACACGCACAACTAAAATAGGTACAATTATGTCATCTAAAAAGTTCTGTTCATTTAAATTTTTCGGAATACCGAAGGATCTAATTATAGATGTTTTGTGTAGCTAACTTCTTAGACCAAAAATCAACCGTTATAAACCAAACATGCAAAAATCTAAAAGTTAAAACCCGCAAATATTCTGGACCCTTTTCAGCCTAATAACTGCATAAACAACGCCATAATATCGAAAACTTTTCATTACCCTTACCCTGAAAGAATTCGACCCTTCCGACATGATTGCAGAATTTCCAAATTACATCTATCGACGAAGACCCCGTTACTGGAATGCTCAGAAGTTTAAAAACAGTTAATCAAATTATTGATTATTATATAAATTTTTGCGCGTAACTGCGAAATTAGAATTACAAAGTTTGTAATTATTATTCGTGAAATAGACCAATACAAACAGTTCACAGAACATGTACACAAACGTTTATACTTCCCGGGTATCGCACCCGGAATCCTTGGTGAACTAGTCGACATCATAACCATTACACCACTTGGGTCGTCAATAATAGAGCATAATAAATATAATCAGTTCTTTTGAAAAATTCCTTGATATTAACCCTGTCATAATTGTCAAAATGAAAACACTATACAAAGCTTAATTTAATTGAAGAAATATTAAAGCCTTTTATAGAATGTACCGACATAAAACACCACAAAGCAAACTCCGCAGCCCTAATGACAATTCAAAAACGATGTCTAAATATTAGCCTTGCGACATTTCAAATAGAAGGGGCTACCATTTCACAATCATTAGATGTTTGATCGAGTCGTCTAAACTGTTTTCGAGTAAAGGAGCTGGTCATTAGTGAAAATAAGTATTCAAAAATTGAAGTGGAATTTAGTTGTTATCCGAACTATTTGATTGGGGTTGAAAAAGAGAAATGCAATATATATCATATTAAAAATGTGCTTTTCATCAAATTACCTTACATAACCTGACATCTATTACTCTGTTCAACCATTTATTTTCTTTTTGACAAGTCGTGAGGATAAGTGAGGCCTTGTGGCTTTCCTATTCGAATTACACATATCGAATTAAACAATTTCTTAAACATTTATTTTAAAAATAATTAATTACAATAAATCGTACAAATAATTTTATCAATTTGATCATATTACCAATTGCCGAGGTAGTTTTTTTATAGGCGTGAGCTGTCAAAAATGAAATTAATGGTTGGACAAAATATAAGTCTTTTGTATGAATATTTGAATGAAGTAGGAGATTGAAAAACGGGCAAGTGCAAGGCGGATTTTCGCACAATCAGTATTCATCACTATTAACTTTATGACTTTCACCTTAATCATTTCCAAGTGAACCGATCCCTACCACGAGACAACCGACAGCTATTCGCTACCTTAACTGAACGATCAATCCATCTGGTTAGAGCGTTGACTTATAACTTATTTTTTTCGTTCTGTAGACGTTAAACGAAAAATTTAAACGGAAGCTTTGGCTTTGTCGGCCATCAGTTCTAAAATATAACAAATTAGTTTGGTTCTGCATCGTTGATTAAGTGCTTAATTCATCATCCGATGTGACAAATGCCAATGATCAACCAACAACACGCCTGAAGCAATGAATGACTTGGCTCTATTTCCACGTAACCAAATTATTAATTTCGGATGATCAGTCATTAGTCATGTCAAAATGACAATTAATAAAGCACTAAATCAAAAGGTGACAAAATAATTTGTCATATTTGCCACGACCTTGATATTAATTCATGGATCTATGAATTCGTTATAATTATTTGTCTTTGTTTGCAATATGATTGATTGTTACATTTATATCTATGTTGAGTTGGTGATGAATAATTATACCATTGTTTTATTGTGAGATGGCACAGAGACATAGGGTTTTATTAAATAATATACCTTATATCAAAGTGTTAATTTTTTCTAACAAATCATTAGTTTTAATACTGCCTTTAGCTCTTGCATTCGCACATATTGAATAAGATCATTATTTAAGATTAAATCGGAGTAAAATAAAAATTCTTATACTATTCCAAAACTAATTTTAGCTTGCGTCGTTCCTAATTTCCTTTATTTACGGATCTTAAATAATTTGGATCGCACAAATGGTTGCTAATCTTAGACCTAAAATGTTGAGCTACAATTTTTTAGTGAGGTTAGGGCCTACACAACTTTCAACACGGATAAGCTGACATATTTATACTGGGAATTCATATACCTATGCACACATGTGTTATTACCTATCTTTTAGGCAAAACCATTAAATAAACGGCAAAATTATATCATCAAAACCTAAAAACCAAATGCTGACACAACAAGAAAAGTCCTTAATACATTCAAGTTACGATTGGGTGTTTATGTGAAAATGATTTCACATAAAAACCCAAGCAAGCATTGGCGAAAATGATTTCATGACCGAAGTTTCTTTCAAAAAATCTAACAATGCATTTTGGACAAAAAAATATCAAGGAAATGTTTTAATTTGACCTCGTTTTTTATTACGATTATGAAAAATGACAAAAAGTTATTACAAAATTGCAAAATCACACCGATAGCAAACAACAATAATTCAAAAACCTGAATATTCAGTCGGACAAATGATTGAAGGGTTGCATATCGAAACCAGCACGCTAGTCGAACGTGTGTTTGTGTCGCAGGCAATTCCCTAAGCGATTTGATCAAGTTATGACTTTTAAAAAAACAGGACCCTAAAAAGCTCTGTATGTCTATTGGATGTTTGTCACCTACCGGCCGCTTGTGTAAAAGGTTGACAATAGGACTTAATAAAATGAACGTTAAATTATTTAAGGGCCTCTTAAATAGGCTTAAGGTTGCTCAACGTGCTATGGAAAGGGCTATGTTAGATGTTTCCCTACGCGATAAGATCCGGAACACGGATATCCGTAGGAGAACTAGAGTGAACGACATAGCCCACAGGATAAGCAAGTTGAAGTGGCAGTGGGCAGGGCACGTAGTGCGTAGAACCGATGGCGGATGGTGCGGAAGGGTTCTCGAGTGGCGTCCGCGTATAGGAAAACGAAGCGTAGGCCGATCCCCAACCAGATGGACTGATGACCTGGTTAAAGTGGCGGGTAGCAGATGGATGTCAACTGTAAGGGATCGGTCCGCGTAGAAATCATTAGGGGAGGCCTTCATTCAGCAGTGGACTTTCTAGGTTGTAATAATGATGATGATGATGATTATAATATACGTATGTTCAAAGTAGGATATTTGTAGTTGGTGCAGTAAGAAACCAAATTAACATAAGTTTATTACAGCATTCTCACCAGCAACCTTGGTTATCTATCAAATGTCGTTTCCCGTCACCTAGGTTTGGAGTATGTAAAAGACTACTATCCTAGTCAGATGCTGGGACCAATGACCAAAAGTACGTTTCAAACAGGGAGACTAGGTGTAATCGATACTGAACCGTCTAAGTACCACCGCAGTGTCAGATATTATCCCGTGAAATAGGAGTGTTTTGCACTTATGTATTTTGGAATGAGGGCAGTGTAGCTAGTTAAATTAACGGGTATAAAAAACCTAAAATCTGTCGTCTCTAGTGACGGGCGTAGGGCAGTGTTGACAATGTGAAATTTTCCAGTTATCAATTCGATCACAATTGCGATCATTGCTTGATGACGACTTTTTTTTGGAACTGACTACTGCGGTTGGCCGCAGATGGCCTTAACAGCTTCGCAGAAGGCTCTTAGCCTAAAAATGTACACAACGAGCCTAAGGGCGTCCCAGACTGGGACTCGAACTGCGGTTTAGGGCGTTGCGGGGGGCTTGGTAGCCTAGCATATGTTTGGGAAGAGAAGCGGCCAAGCACAAACCGGTTACGCGAATAAGGACTTACACGACTTATACCTTGACTCATGATTACCCATGCAGAACCAAATGAACAGAACATAACTTACGTTATAAATAACATAGGTGTCTAATAAAAAGGTATTATCTCGGTCCGTGTCCCATAAACGTTATCATGACATGGGATTCCTTGAAATTGAAATATAATGAGAATTTATTGGGTACGCATGCCCCATACTGCGAGTATAAATGTGTTGTTTCGTCAGGTAACGTTTTTATCTCACAAAAACTATCCATTTGGCTGTATGGTTATACTAAGGTTCCGCAAATAATACATTTTAGTGTTTTCCCGATATACATTTGAGCTGCTATCTTGAACCTTTAATTAATTAACTTTCTATGTAAGTTTTATATCCTTCAACCAAAAAAAATGATTTTTTATATTATTTAGTGTAGTTCACTGATTTGAACAACTAATATGACAGTCGTAGTGTAGAAAGAAACCAACAACTCTTAATATTAAATATATCATGTCGTGTCACTATCATCTTAAAAAAAGGCGGATAAAGCTCAATGATGTCCCTAACCATCAGGTAAACGTACTGAACAAAAATATATTTTGTATAGGCATATGCACCTATATAACCACAATTTTAGTGGGCCAACATGCGTGAGAATTCACTATTTATTTCTGGTTCTTTTCGTGTCTCGAATTACCCTAAATCTTAATTAGATTAACAAAACCTTCAACGTTTCAATCCACAGCAAATTGAAGACTCAACACAGCTTAAGCCCTTAATTCGGTTGATCAAGCGATCATACTCCAATATTCAGTTAAATGGATTTTCGTTCGTCAAAGCCTCACCAATACATCGCAGCTAATAATTCGTGCTGGCGTTTCGTATTCAGAGATTGACTGTTAGAAATTCTCATTCGAATATATTACACATTCCCCAATTCCGATAATTTTAAATGCGGTAATAGGGTCGTAATTGTGTCCAAAAGTAACATATTGTGAGCGTCGATCAATGGTGTGGACTATTACCTTCCGATCGGGAGGGCACAGGTTCAAATCCCGCCAAGTGCGAATGTATTTTCGAATTTTCGAAATTATATGTGTGCTACGGTGAAGCAAAACATTGTGAGGAAACCTGCGCACGAATGCGAAGAGATTCAAAGATTGTGCGTGAAGTTGGCCAATCCGCACTGGGGCCGCGTGGTTTATTCTACTTTACAATTTAATTTATTCAATTACATTTATGCTTTGCAATTACCACTTTAAACCATTAAATGAAAGTTGTACCAGAATATGAAAACAGAATGTGTCGTAATTGTGTCTTAATGACAAATAAATTAGAAGAATCGGCTTTATAAGACAGTGTCAGTCAAACTTTATTGTATGACTATCAAAAATATTGCAAATAAATATCCACTGACATTCACACAGCGCCATCTAGCCTCAAAGTAGGCATTTACCTGTAACATGGATACAAAGAACGGATAAACATACTTTTTTTGTAAATACATACACATTATACATAGAAACATTCAGAAGATTACAAACAGTTCATGCACACAAATGTGTCCTGCCAGGAGATCGAACTAGGAACCCTTGGTGTAAAAGCCGACATCTCAACTATTATACCAGATGTGTCGTCAATGCTATTGATGTATAGCTTCTTATTATTCTTCTTCGATGTGTTTTCGCCCACCGTTGGGCGGTTGGGACGGTTAGGGAACGGTTGTCCGTCACCCTTCTCCAAACTGCGCCCAAGATCTCCCTGACATCATCGGACCATCGGGCGGGTGGTCTGTCTACACTTCTTCTGCTGGCTATCCGGGGTGTCCAATCCAGAACTCGCTTACTACATCGCTCGTTGTATCTTCGGCGCATAGTCCGAATGTATAGCTATTTATACTATATACGAATAGCTAACAATATAGTTCGATCGTATGCAAAACTTCATGTAGTTTCCCAATAGTTGAATGTGTTCCGCAAACAAGACATTAGTAAGAATGGGGCAGGAAACTCCACGTGTATTTACTTGAGTCGAAAAATAATTTAAAGTTTTTCATTTGGGTCGAGCATAGCCTACAGTTAAGCCATCATCAGAACCTTTAGCATTCATGATCATATTATATTAATTTACGATTAAATTAGACACTAGCTAAAACCCGAGGGTACGTATGTTGTACCACAATGAAAGAAAGAAAGAAAAACCATTTATTGACCTTTACAAAATCACAAAACAAAATATAAAATTTTACAGAAAAAAAATATAATCTCTTTTTTAAAAAAATAATATAGCATAACAAAGGTCAAAGGGTTCCGCCTCAGCTTAAGCCATTACGACGCTATAAAGATAAGCATCGCAATAGCGCCCATATTATGATACCACAATGCACAAATACGTACAATACTCTTAAAAAATATGGAAACAATATGCGGTTGTAGGTATTATATTAATATATTAGGTCATTATAAACACCATGAAAATAATAAAATAAATATCCACTGACGTTCACACAGCGCACAGCTATCTAGCCCAAACTAAGCAACGGATAAACAGGCTTTTAAACTTTCTTTTCGTAAAACATACAATACCTATTACCTATACTAAAAAAACACCCAAACCGATATAAACAGACATGTTTAATGCACTCAAATATTTGTACTGCCCGGGGATTGAAACCGGAACTTTAGGTGTAATAGCCGTCTTTACCATTACAGTAAATGCTTGATACAAAATATTTCAACATTTCATTTCAAAATTGTGTAACACTTAAATAAAAAATTCTATAATCTTTTGTCCATGAGTAAGTACTTCACCTTGTGTTTCTATACTGAACTATACAGGCACTATTTGGGGTCCCTCAAGGCCACCACTATCAGAGTACTAAAGATCTAATTTACGGATGGGTACATCCAAACACTCGCCTGATAGGATTTCCCTGTTTGCTAGAGTGTTTGATGCTTGAATTCACGTTCTCCATATTGAATTTTAGCGTATATTCGTGATCCAAATTTTGTAATGTCGTGTTGGCGCTTTTAGTTAGTATCTTTTCATTATTCTTTAAACATAAGATTATATGACTTATTCATAGTTTTTTGAGTAAATACAGAGTTTTTTGCTTTATTCTTCACAGTAGAACGCTACGGTCCAAACCAGTCATTGGTAGATTACATTTGGCATTAAATAAATGTTTTTAGTGACCTAAATTGAGTAGACATTTTTAAGAAAAAAAAGAAATCAATAAACATGATTTTTTACCACAAAAACAATATAGTGCAATTATGCGAAAAAAATACAATGAAATAATCACGAAAAAAACGAAAGTAAAGAAAAAGAAAAAGACAAATTAAAAAGAAAATAAAACATAAATCTTTATTAAAGGTAAAATGGGCCCTGCCTCTGTTTATGCTGCCGTGTGTGATTTATTTGTATAGTTTCTAATGATCAAGATTAGAAGAGCGTCGGTGGCTCAGTGGTGTGGACTGTCGCCTTCCTACCGGGAGGGCTGAGGTTCAAATCCCGACACGTACCAATGTATTTTCGAATTTTCGAAAAATATATTTACGTTATCCGACGCTCTTACGGTGAAGGAAAACATCGTGAGGAAATCTTCATGCACGCCTGCGAAGAGATTCGAAGGCTGTGTGTGAAGTCGTCCAATCCGCACTGGGCCCGCGTGGACGACTAAGGCCTAATCACCCTATACGGGTAGGCTCGTGCCCCTCGGTGGGGACGTTTAATGAGCTGATGATGATGAAGATTAGCCATGGCAGCGCTTTTGTGTGGTGATTCTAGAAAATTCCTTGATTGGTGTTTCGATAACTCATTTCCAAACGTTTGGATTGAATTTAGTACGCGATAGCTTTCACTATTTTTGCACAAATTAGGAAGCTGTTGAAAATAAATAAATTTAGAAAATACATCATCATCAGCTCATTAAACGTCCCCTCCGAGGGGCACGAGCCTACCCGTATAGGGTGATTAGGCCTTAGTCGTCCACGCGGGCCCAGAGAAAAAACATAGTCTTGAAAATACATAGCCTTGCCAAAATGGTCCTAGAAAGCACTCCACTAAAGTACACTGACACTTTATACAGGATCACAAAAAAAAAACAAAAGAAAGATAGGGACACGAATATAACGAAACCTAGGCTTTGAATAAAGACCAAGGGAGCGCAAGGGTATTCTCGATACCGAGTCGCTAGTAAGTATAATCCGTACAATATTTGCGAAGCATTTTTCATCTCCTCGTCACCTCAATGGTGGTAAACATTTCCATACCGATACTTTCGAGTATATTGTTATGAGATTCGGAAAATATTGTATGTTCACATTTATATGAGAGGTAGCAACTGTCATCCATCCCGAACTGTATTCCCTACTTCAAATGTTAGAAAGCATTCTTACTATAGTATAAAGTATTTTTAGGGTTCCGTAGCCAAACGACAAAAAACGGAACACATAGATTAGTCAAGTCTGTCCTTCCGTATGGAACACTCTTTTTTCTTCGAAACTATATTTTGGGGTTCCCCTGTCCCCATAATTGAACTGAAACTCAAAAATATTTTTTTTCATCGTATCCCCACGTATGGTGTATCAATGTTAGCTTAAAAAATAATATTTTTTTTATAAATTGAATTGTTTTCGCGAGAGACACTTCCAAAAGTGAAAAAATGTTTTTTTCTAAACTATCACTATGACAATCATATCTATAAGTTTTTTTTATAAATATCTACGGGGTTGATAAAATAAAATAAAAATATATGATGTACATTACCATAAGATCTAACAACAAAATTTAGTTTGAACGATTACTGATGTGTAGTTTTTTTTATTCGTCATAAACGGTGAACCACTATTTTTCATATTAAATCTGTAGTAGGTGCCTAAGTTAATAAAAATTATTTATAATATGTTACTTGCTGCTACGGAACCCTCCACGGGCGAGTCCGACTCGCGCTTGGCCACTTTTTTAAGTAGGCAAGGCTTTGGACGACCTGGCGTCCTTCAGAAAGATCGTACTATTTTTTAAAAGGCTGGCAACGAATTCTGTGACCTCTGACGTTGCACATTTTTATGTGCGGCGGTAACACTTTTAATCGGTTGAGCCGTATGCCCGTTTACCTAACCTATGGTATAAAAGCCTTGCATTTAAATACGGACACTCAACTTTAAACTTATCCGATGTACATATTCGGAAAAACACTTTAAATTATAATGCTATTTAAAAATAGAATAATGTTAAAGTTAGATATTTTCATAAGTTATCTTTGAACTGGAGTGGAGACCGCGTCTCGGCAAGCGTAGCGTAGGATGCCCTCCGGCCCGATGGACCGACGACATGCGAGAGGTCGCTTGTGGATGCTGGATGGGAAAAGCGGAGGACTACGATAGGTTGAAAAGAGAATAGAGAATTGA
>PQWD01002492.1:0-63815 GCA_019425675.1 Leucinodes orbonalis | reverse complement strand
TGTGCTGTAATGGTCGAGACGTCGGCTACGACACCAACAGTTCCGGGTTCGATCCTCGGGCATTACAAACATTTGTGTGCATGATATTTGCTTGTAATGGTGTGGCTTTTTTTTGTGTAATATGTATGTATTTACAAAAAAGTCTATAAATCCTGGTACCCTAACTACAAGCTTTTTTTTTTTTTTTCAAATCCATGTGCCACTACGTGGCAGGGCGTGGCATCACAAATCTTTTTCACTTTTTCTTAACATTTCATAATGTAGGTAGAAAATATCAAGAATATTTATTATTAAAACTTTGACGTTTTATCGGTTTAATTCTGACAGCAACCAAGGCAAGGAATACTAATCTTACAGCCTAATAACAAAACGCAGCACACACTCCTTTTTATATTTTAGTATTTCTATTATGTGTATTAATATGTTTTATTTTAACTGTTAATGTATAATGTATATTTTTATTAATTAATAATCATTACATAATATTCATACGCGTATATAATATATTATTTTATATACGTACTGTCATAATATCAGCGCTGCCGCGGCCACTCTAAAATCAATGTATTATACATAGAATTAGAACTACAGCATAGAATCCGGGTTAAATAGCGATTAAAAACTTATACCTGATGCTCTCACTCCCTACACGATTTTGCGTAGGCGAAAATGAGACAGCAAACTGATCATTGTTCTCATAATTAGCAGGTCGTCACATCTATTATGTCATTGGACTCATTCACATACTACCAAATTCAAAATCTCATTTTGACGTACATTGTTAAAGATTGTTAAAACAGTTTGACACCTTGCTCACATGGCCGGATTATAGTACTGTCAGTGGTTTGGCGGCTCCTGATTATAAGAAAAATATTTTCTGTGTAATTTGCACTCAGATAGTGATTTATCTATACTAAAACTCGTTCTTATTGAAGTGTTTTAGATTAAAAACATGTCTTGTGTTATTGACGGTTGTTTTTCACATTCAGGAAGGAAACAAAGCAGTGGTGAAAAGATTCACTTTCATTCGTGAGTTTTTGATTAAATTTATATTAAATAAATCAGGAAATGTGTGTAAACTATGATATAAATGTTTCTTACTTATAGTTGTACTTTTCAAATAAAAGCCAAAACAGTATTTGTCTACTTTTTCTCAAAAAATCCCAATTAAATTTTCTAGGTAAACATTTCAACTAGTGATGTGGCTTTTACATATCGATATTTGAGTTAGGCTTTCCGGCGAAGCAACATCAGCAGATATATTAAGGTTATTATAATATTACAGTTTCCCAAAGAATGAAAATATGAAACAAGAATGGATAAGACGTGGAACTGGAAGCCACACAGCAGGATCTGTTCTAAGCACTTCTGTCCCGACAATTATTTGCAAAATGAATTTTCTTTAAAAAGGAGATTAAAATTTGATGCTGTGCCTTCATTAATTTGTCCGAAGCTGAACCAATTTTAATTATCTGCCTATTATATAATCAACACAAAAACGAAACCTTTCCAATGTATAAATAATTTTCAGAGTTCAGATCGAGGATACATTCACAGTGCAGCATCTGTTGTACAATGGCAAGGAAATAGTGCAAAAGTATGTACAATTTGCACAATATTTTACCTGACCTAACCTAACCTCATAAATTATGTAAAAATAAATTTCAGACTTCTGAACATGGACACATTCAATGTATTCCATCTGCTATGCCCCAAAGATATCTTCGTGTATTAGAAGGACAAGCGACGGATGTATGTACAATTGTACAATTTGTACATTTTGGGCTCTCCATACATTGAACGGAACATTAAATTTTTTTTCATCGTTCCCAATCGTGTGGGTATTAATGACAAAAGTCTTGAGCAATGCGTCCTACCCGTACTAATATACGCAGCTGAAAAATGGACACTGACTGCGGGATTGGTTCACAAGTTCAAAGTCACTCAACTCGCAATGGAGCGAGTATACTCGGGTCTCTCTTAGGGATGAGATTAGAAATGATTTAATCCGTAAGAGAACTAAAGTTACCGACATAGCCCGCCGGATCAGCAAGTTGAAGTGCTCCTAGCTTCCCTCACGAAGTTTTTACGGCTAAGTTGGAAAGTTTGGTCTAAGGAAACATATTCTTGCACAACCTCGAGAAGGACGCCATCAAAGTTTACATAATAGTAATCCCCGTGAGAATTCAACCCACGACCTCCATGTCGAAAGCCAAATATTTAGTACCTTCGCTAGAGCTCATTATCAATATTTTCAGATACCATAACTATCGATAAAATATAATAATTCATTCCTTTCACTAGCAAATTCATCAATCAAATCAAGTTGTGACAACATACCAGATAATGAAACGACTCGTAACACATGTCTCTTTCTCACCCACTATTAAATACGTTAAGGAAAAAGGAATGAAGATATGCAGTGCAGTTGTTATTTTAGTCATCCTTCCACTTATTTATGGTTCCTAGGATTATATAAACGCACGTAACATGCGGCAGCCTAAGCTGAGATGGGGCCCCTTTGACCACATTATTACTATTTATTTTTTCATTCATATTTTATCTTTATATTATTTATTCCTTTAATTACATATTTGTTTTTTATTAGTGTATTTCTTCATTGTAAACTGTGTAAAATTGTAATTGTTATATTGTATCTTCTATGTTAAACTGTATATCGTGTTTTTTGTGTGGTCAAATAAACTTTTTTCTATTCTATTCTATTCTAAGCTCCCGCTTAATATGGGCTAGACGGCGCTGTGTAATATTATATACATAAATATTAGAGCAGTAAAAGTATGTTTGCCAACGCTCGTTGTAAAATCTTCCGTGTGTTATCATAGACGGCTAACTCCACTCATCCGTAGTGGTTCTTAGGTTCAGTAATATCAGTAATTTCGCCTTATCAACTTGTTGTAGGAGAGAAAATGGGGGCGGATGTCGCAGGGCTAAATAAAATTACGGTGTCAGAGTGTTGGCATAAACGCGACCGGTCTGAACATTCACTTACGAACGATGAAATAATCAGTACGCTTTCTTGGGCTTTTACAATAGTTAGTAAGTCTCGAGGGATGTGTTTATTTATTAATTTTTAATTCAATGCTCTTTAAAGAATTGTTGGCATAGAGAACCAATAAAGTGGTCAGTGAGCCAACGCATAAAAGAAACTGTAGAATGCAAGGGAAAAAAATATTCAACATTCTGTTAAATATTCCAAATGTATTGTGATCTCACTTCACCATTACTGTTGTATTATCAAATAGGTGAAACAATGGTTGTCTCTTATTGGTATCTTGTTCCAAAAGAAACCCCAAAAAAATTGTATAGAAAATGATATTTTTAAAGATCTAGTATTTTACCGAACCGATCGAATTTAGTAGTATTCTCGCATTCGATAAAGTATATTTTGATCACGTCAAATCCCCTGGTTAAGATTTCATTAAAAAACTTACAAGGGTTCACATAGTTACATAAATAACTTGGTAAAAGCAAATCCTATTCTAATAAGAACAAGTTATTCATATGATTGAAAAACTAAAGAACCGATCAAAAGATTGCAATGTAATGCAAAATGCCGCGGATATTATATCTCACTAAAAATAATACACTACTTCGTTCATTGGTTCCTTTGATACTCCGACGTACTTAGCTTACAGCACTTACCTACTTTCAATCTCAACAAAACTCTAGCTAAAGTAATCGGTAATCACACAAAAATGATGTGCAACGTCTAAATATTGAATATAAACATGCAGAACCGACACTTTGCAATTAATAGTGTAAAACCTAATTTATGTTTAAAGTTATTACGAAAGTAGGTACATACTTGTTATATTTTATGTGAAATACTCGTAAGTTGTCTGCCTACCAGACTTGTTAATTTAGTATCGTTCAACTTCTTACATTTTTTATTTACATTATACGTAACCACTTACATTTTACGTATTTACATTACTGATCAGAAAATGGGATCACAGATAAGTTGCTAACCTGTGACAGATCGTTGTTAAATAAGTCACGGTATAGAATGATTGTTCCCATTGTTAAAAAAAATGCCATAGATAAAATGTTTGAGAAATAACCTGTGCCAGTGGAGGTTAAAGGCTGGTTAATCGATCTAATAAATTGGTAGGTACAGTGACTGTACGTCTTTACGTCACAAGTTAGCAATCTAGCTCGAATATCTTCCCTTTTAAAGGATTTCGAGAGTAACTATTAAGGGCGAGATTTACAATTTACCATCATTTAAAATGTATTTTTAATTGTCAATTTTTTTCAATAATAATATAATTTAGGCAAAAAAATTAAATGAAAATATATATTATATTAATGGCCGATCTGATATTCTTTGACATGCCGGCTAAGGCACGCGCATATTGAATTGTTTTCTACCACGAGAAGTATTCAACGCACATTGTGCTACTCAGCTCCAAATAAAACATATGAGATGACCTAGTGATGCGTAATATCAAAGAAGATTATCGATTTCAAAATACATACTTTTTACGCTACACAAATCTGGCGAACAGTAATAATCTCAGCATATACTTACTCTACCACTTGGGTATAAATTCATTCCCAAACCCACTTCCACCATTACTTGGTTTGTATTGTATATTGAATTGAAAATTAGTTTTAAATGTAGTGATAAAAAGATGTCGATGTCCATCATTAAATTAATGTAAAAAATGATTAATATATTTTATTTAACAATGGGATTTTCATTCATTTTGTCAGGATTTTGCCATTGCTTATGAAATATGTTAGCAATTCCTCAGTTGTCTAACGTATGGTATTAAGTAACGGAAGCCTATAATAAACTACTTTTCTAGAAATAGGCACCACATTGCACTTGTGAGCTGGTATCGTATTCATACACCAAAACACTGAATTGGTCAACATAAAGCCTTGATAACAGCAAAATTGTGAATCGACAGATTTTATCGATATTATTCACGTATGTCACATCACTATCATAAGAATCTCGCATTGCTTTGCGTAGCCGGGAATCGCGCGTTACGCGCTGCCACTTTCCATTTCCTCCATATTACATACACAATATATCAGTATGGTTGTTACTCAGACAATGCGTCGGCACGTTCAAGAGGAATTTCATCATTTCGAGAATAAACGGCCGCTCGGTTCTCACACTTGATAGCTTTTTTTCATATTACAGTGTACAAGACGGTCAGGACGCTCATCTGATGGTAAGTGATACGCCTGAATATGACAGAACAATATTGGAGGCGACCAATAACTAAGAGTTTCTTATCTATCAATGCCTCACTTCGCCCGTTCATCCGAGACAACAGATGTTACTCATAGGTCTCGTATACCCAGTAATTTTGTGCCAAGTGCCATTATCTTGAACGCAAAAGTGCATAAAATTCCTATTTCGCGGTACGATATTTGGCACTGCGGTAGTACCTGCCTCGACAACTCAGTACCTACTTATCAAATCTACCACCTTAACATGATCCATAATAATATAATACTATAATATAATGTACGTACCTACATGTTCAAAATGTTAATCTTAAAAAGAAAAATTAGAATTATCCTTTTGACTACAAAGTCTTCAGAAGTCATTTCAATTCCATTAAGTCAAGTTCAGTTGATAATTGGTATTTACAAAAAACGTATCCCTCACCTACTATATGGACAAACGTTAGAATAATTGCGTCAACCAATCGCAGTAAACTGCTGAACATAGATGTCCTACATTCTGCTCCAGATATCCCGGACCTCCGATTCCACATACATCTGCCACTTGCGACCTTACCTACGCAAGCCGTCGGTTTATCGAGCAGGAGGGCGACCTACACTACGCTTGCCAAGACGCGGTATTTTTCCGGAATGTCAAGTCCATGACGCGGTCTCCAACACAGGTTGCTGGATGTTTGTGATGCACCCTGTCAACACTACACACATACTGTGCTTTGAAAATCTTTAACACAATGTTATATCAGTGTGTTGAGTTGCAAGTAAGGGAAACCATTTATTAAATGCATACATTGATGGTGGTACCACTTTTGAAATAAGTTCTCAGAAAATATTAATCCAGCTGATCTTTCCAAGCAATCGCACTAAGACACATGTAATAAAAACTAAATTCTAGAATTAAAATATGTTGATATACAAATTATTTAACATGCGTCTCATTCGCGAAACAAGAGTTACTACAATCGAGGCAAATATATCCGAGTTGACCATCCCAGTTATGCCCTATACTAAGTATATACTAAAAATGAGTCATCCACAAAACATTCTTTACTACTAAGCATTTCCCAAATTCCAGTCCCACTTTTTTAAATTCAGTTTGATTAAGCATTAAAGAGAACCACAAGAGAATCCTTATTCATCGAACCAATTTTACTGGAACCCTGCATAACAAACTTTTCACTACCATTTAGTGATATAATTCAAGCTCACAAACGTTATGGAGATCAAGTAAAATTGGCCACTGAAGTACGGATCGCATTGATTTGGTGTAGGTACGCTTAAGAATTTGTACTATTTCGGAAGTGGTTTTTGTATATTATGGTATCTCGTGGGCGATGACCCGTGAAGGGACTGCGGTTTTTGTCGACGCAGATGCGACCTTAACTAATTGTGAACTGTCTTGGAATGCGATGATTTCTATATTACTTTGTATTATCGTTCCCTTTATAGGAAAGAACTCACTGCTGGTATCCCGAAGAGCAAAGTGTGGATTTTAAAATCAAGAGTTGTAGGTAGCATACTTATATGCTCCAATCCGCATTAGGCCTTTATTTTTTACTTTTTATTTAAAAAAAGAATATTTTGTTAGGTATCCTGGTCCTTTTTTATACAATACCATAATATGCACAGTGTTTTCGCAAATGAACAGTTTTGACTTTTTAACGGTACAATGTTTACAAAGGTGTTCTGTTCAGAAGGGCTTGTGCTCTATAGTGAAACGCCATAGGCCAATGATGCTTAACCGAACCTTCTAATCCTCCTTACTAGATGAATATCGGACAAGGCGACATCAAATGAGAACGTATTGTTATTAAAAATAGTAATTGTTGAATACAAATATTCACCAACATTGAAACAGCGTCATTTATTCCTAATAAAGCAAGCAAGGCACACAAAAAATCTCTTCACAGGCGTGCATGAAGAGATTCAAAGGTTGTGTGTGAAGTCGTCCAATCTGCACTGGACCCGCGTGGACGACTAAGGCCTAATTACCCCCATACGGGTAGGCTCGTGCCCCTCGACGTTTAATGAGCTGATGATGATGATGATGACACAAAAAATAAAACTTATTTGATCAATAACTTTGAGTACTGTTTTAAAGATATAACTATTACAATTATTATATAATAATGAAGTTTACCGTAAAAAACACGGTGTTATTTCATAATATTAATTTAAAAATATATTACAGTTTCTAAGATGAAATCAACTTTGCCTGTAAAACGGTTTCGCATAGCTATTCCAAAATATAACATGAACTTTCCCTCAAAATTCAGTAACAAATAGGTACTTACCTTCTTTCATTCATTCGATGGCATTTCTATGGCACGCGAAGCGTCCAAGTGTCACACTTCGCCGGGAAAGAGGAACGCAGGGCATTCTTAGCTGCAGCCTTTTATTTGCATCTGTTATAGTCTTATTATAAACCTGGTAAGGTTCAAATTATCTTGAACCTTAACTAAAACAATTTTGAAATGCATTCTTGAACATTTTAATTAATTTCACGCTCCTTACGAGATGCGTTTTTACTGAAGCTAATTGAGTAAGTAATGAAATGTAAATAGATTAAATGAATTTGTATTGACGTGTTATTGATGGTTGAGGCCGTGGTGGCTGTTTTAATTTGTACATTTATTATGTTTTGCCAGGGTGATAGGTCAGGAAAAGAATTATAATTAAAAAATAAATAACGTTATGTAAGGCCGATTCAAGAACTAGTGGCCAAACCATATATCCTTGGACAAATAAAAGACCACCGCCTCCGATGGCTCGGCTACTTGGTTAGAATGGGGGAGGATCGGGGAGAACTACGAGCATATTTAGGACGACAATATTGCATATTGCGGCGCCCAGTCGGTCGTCCCACATATCGCTGGAGGGATATGGTGGAGGCTGAACTACGTGAGCTCGGGATTGAATACTGGGCAGAGGTTGCGCAGGATAGAGACCGGTGGAAGTCTCTCGTTTCGGAGGCCGAGACTCACTTTGGGTCGTTGAGCTATTAAAGTTAGTTTTATGTAAGACTTATTGAACTTACCTACATGTACCAATGTTTTGCGTTAATTGGAGGCGGGGTGGACCGGGATATCTGACGCGAATTGGGGAAGTGTGATGTTGTGTTTGTCCAATAAATATTTTGCCCAGCAACCTCCTAATATTACCTACACCTTATTACGAATCTAAATCCACTCCCTACATTGATGAATTTAATCTTATCACAATAAGATTTAAACTCATCGATTATACCACCGCAATTTATCTGTACATTTCGACCAAATTTATTTGTAAATTTCGACCAAATTTATATGTGAATTTCGACCAAATTTAAAGATTAATTGCGGTTTGTACAATAATGCCCCCGTGATCAAGTGGTCTAATCGATGAGTTTATATAAAATAATAAAATCAACGAATGTGTATAAAGTGATGGCGAAGGGGTTTTGGATCGATTTCCTCATAAAATAATTGGCTTAAAAAGGGCTAGATAGCGTGTGGTAATTTCACTTGATATTTACTATACACTTATTATTTAGTCATTTATTCATTTTTTTACATAGCTATAGACAGAAATGAACAAAAATGTAAAGTAAATATTTATTTCCAAAGTACATGTTAGCTTATCTCAAAAGAGATTTCATTCAGCAGGCCATATATACCGGAATCACAATAAATGATAATATTGGTTATAATAAAATAAAATATATATGAATATAAAGACAACAAATAAACATAAAAAAGATATAAAAGTAAATTTGACGACCCATCGTGTAATGGTTGAGATCGGCAATTACACCAAGGTTTCCGGGTTCGATCCCCGGGCAGAACAAACATTTGTGCGCATAACTAGTCTGGTTGTAGTGGTTAATGGTCTGGTTGTTTTCTGTGTATTATGTATGTTTATCCGTTTTTTTGTGTCTATATTACAGGCTAATGCTAAGTTTGGGCCTAATGGCGCACGCTGTGTAAATGGCAGTGGACATTTATTTATTTTAAATATAAAAATAATTTTGTTATGAAAAACAAAACTTTCAATCCTGCACAAAAACTCTGTTGTTCAAAATGACCGTTTATCCTGTACAAGTGCCTAATCCGGGCAAGATCGACCAATTCGGTTAAATGCACTAACAAACCAGCGCTCTTGCAAAAACTGCAGCTATCTCGGTGCACTAAATCTTGCAACGCGAGCAACAAATTACGCTCAATACTGGTATGCTCCGTTGCTATGGCAACCGTGAACGGACTCCCTCGGGCTAGCTATGATCTCGGGTAGGTGTAACTTGTGACGTATTTTAACGGTATTTCAGATGTTCAGAGTTTGCTCAGATGTAGTTTAGTCTGGAACCTATATATTAATTTAGTACGTATAGGTAATAGTCCCGGTTTAGCACTGCATACATATTTTATTATATTTAAGCCGTACTAGATAAAGCTACTAAACATATTAAGTCACAAGTTAGCAACAACACAGCTCAATACCGTTCAAACGGGAAGGAATAAGATGCTTCTTGTTTAATATGTAAGTATTTGGTTTTGATAAACCGTTATAAATCAATAATGTTCTGTATATATAAAGGTAGATACGCCAACCGTTCCTCAAAAACTTAATACAGAGAATACAGTTGTAGGCATTTAGGTAAATGTACGCTCATTCAAAATCATATTTGTATGTGTACTGTCGCTGCATTCGGAACACTTTTTTCGATTGCTTTGTGAGCATATCACGAATCTATACTTTTTATATCATTGTTATTAATTAATACTATTTACGATCCATATGGTGTAGTAGTCGAGACATCGGGTACACCAAGGGTTCCAGGTTTGGTTCTCGGGCATTACAAACATTTTGTGTGCATGAACATGTCAGTTTGAAAAGGCCTGAGTATTTCTATGAAGGTAAAATGTGTATGTCATCATCATCAGCTCATAATATTCACGAGGGGCACGAGTCTAACCGTATAGGATGTAATATGTATGTATTTACAATAATAAAAAGTATATCTTTATCTTTAGCGTCGGATAACGTGCATATATTTTAGAAATTCGAAAACATATTGGTACGTGTCGAGATTTGAACCTCAGCCCTCGCTGTAGGAAGGCTGACAGTCCGCACCATTGAGCCACCGACGCTCCGTTTCTTACATTTTAGAATATCGTTCAGTTAGCGCATAGATTTTAATTTAAGTATTTGTGACATGTGGATAAATAATATCTCTTGTTTCGGAGTCCAAGTCTCAGTTCCGTTAATGCACCAGCGGATAAATATTGAATATCCTATAAATAACACTACAATAGGCATAACAATAGTCTTTGAAATAGGTACTTACTCAATATACATTTTCTTGGAAACTGTAATGAAACATTTTTTCCCTGCAGAAACTATCATACCAAATTAAATCGATAGTGTCCAATTTAACATTAAGAAGCGCAGGTCAATGGCACATTATTATACCTTTATCTATATTTCACAAAAATAACAATTCCACCAAAAAAACCGCGTGATTTTTCATCTCACTTTACATTGGCACGTAACGAGAGTAACGCAAGAGGGAACGGACGGCGACACTTTCACAGCGCGTCGTCGAAGTGGGCCGTCTTTGCAACGAACCGTGACGTCTGCTGTTATAAGTAGGAACATTATTGCAGTACGGATAGAGACCGTGTTGTTGTCTCTTTCGTACGATTTTTTTTCTGAGCGTTAATGTTGACAATCTGTGATGCAATTTGTTATCAAGGCTAAGTTTACAGAACCTTTAGTTTCTAGATATCAATCTAGGAAGGTAAATATTTAATTTATTAAGCCTCTCCGGTGGCAAAGTATCATTCAAATGTAAACCATAAAAAAAAGGTAATTGGATAATTTTTTGTCTTTTGAATAAGTATGAAAAATGGAATTTATCTGTCCTGCCTACTTTCTTTATTCAACCTGACTGAAAACGATTTTATGTTTGTTATTAACAAAGTTTAGAATCTAATAATTGAAATAATGATTTAAATTTGAAATTATTAGTCGAATGTTGGGTATGTATTTAATATAAAAGTGTGATTTTTTATTTAAATTGCGTTTTTGTTTAGTTTGACAATATTAGTTACCTTGAACGTTGATGTCTTTTATATGGAAAATACCAAAAATATGTTTATCATGAAACAGTTATAAAAGATTATGATAAAAACTAATCGAAACGCTTTAGTGCCAGGTGTCATGCTCAGTTGAGGCACAAATATGCATAATTTAAATTTTTACAAGGTATATTGGTTGTATGATAACCAAGACTATGCCACGTCGACAGCTTTTGTTTTCCTTCATGTTACAAGGATAAGATTTTAAAATATATTTTGTTTATAAAATAAATTACTCTTTATAAGAATTTCTAGTTCATTACTAGTTCAAATACGCAACAACTTTTTTATATTGTCTGTTACGGGACCCCCAGGACATGTCTGACAATATTTTATAAAGTGGTTCGATTCGTCATAGTTATAAACTGGAAATCTGAGAACTGAAATTTTAAGTAATTAATAGATTCGCTGCTTAGTTGCTAATTTAGAAAAAACACCACATACTCGCAACAACCGCGAATGTTGCACCATACTACACCATCATAACTTCTAGTATATTATTGTTCTGTTTTGTAGGTACTATTTAACTTTACAAAATTTGATCTTAAGTAACTATGAAAAATATTAAGTACACTCTCCGTGAGGGGGTTAATTAATTAATTTCCGTGGAGTAAATAAAGATATTGAGAATTTTTACATTACAAACATGTTAACATCTGTAACATGAGCTATTTCTCAAGGCGAATCGTAAACATATTAAACAACCTTCCAACATATCCACATCAGTAGGAGCGCTTTATATTTCAACACTTAAGTTTTTTCAATGACAGCAACTACTTAACAAAAAGCGGCGTCGATTCACCACGGCCATAAGCCCAGCATTCACAACCGATAGAATAATCCCGCGTCAAAAATAAAATCCGGCAAGACCAAAACAAAACCCGAGTCGATCATCAACATTAGTCAACGAAGATGCCTTTAACCGTTACACGTATATCGTAGTCCTTTCCGTGAGAAAATCTCTATCGACAGATACATCCTACTCGGAGGCTGTTCGAAAAGCGCGCGAAGGCAGTGTGTGCCGATGCCGCGCGCATAGCACGCCACGCATGCGCGCCAACACGCGACCTGTCAAACACGATCTCGTATTCGATTTTAAACATGGAATCGATTGTCAAACTTCTTTCAAAAGCCCGCCTAATTTTGACATACAGAGACAATATTTTTTTTATGGTATTAAAAAATTAAGTGACAATAACATTTGTTAGCGCGAGCCAAATTTAGTGCTAAACGTTTAGTAAGGTTTGATTTCGTGAATTGACTGGAGTGTGAACTGATAAGGTGTGAACTTTTAAACACGTCATTAGTGTTTTTTTTTTGGTTAACAATAGTTTCAATTGAAGATAAAATTAAAAAGGATTATCGGTCATTGTTACAACGGTAAGTTAAGAAATATTATTTCTGATAATTATAAAATATATACTGAATAGCCTAAATCAAAATCTATTCCGTTTTGGAAGACTTACAAGCGCCCAGCTGTTTTAATTACTTCTATGTAATTTTGCACCTTAGTGTGATTTTGTATCGTCTTGTTGTTTAGTCTGTCTCATTTTTAATATAATGTGACACATTTTATGTACATCTATAATGTTTTTAAATTAAGAATTTTGAGTAGATAAACAGCGATATTACAATAATGAGATTGTTCCCTTAACTTTGAAATGAGGATTCTTTTATCACAAAACAGAGGGGTGCAATGAGTATTGTTATTATTTTGTTTATAAGTGTAATTTTATGTTTTAAAGTAATCTGAAAGAGTCTGTTTGGTAAAGCACTTTGCTTTTTTTTCTTTTAAGTGGACCTCATTAATTAATTAGTATGTGTTCTCTTTAGAAATTCCGTTGTCTTGTATCTTGTAAAAAGGGATGATATTTCATAACGTGATCCTTCTTTTTGGTATTATTTTCCTGCAGCATTATTTATATATTTACATTTTTTATTTTTAGTATAGCGATTTTCTTTTGGTTCTTACTTATTATTTTTTAATTTAAAAGCTTTCAAACATAATACCATCACTGGATACTGTGACTTAACATCTTTACATCACAAGTTAGCAACTTGACTTCAGTACTTTTTTTAAATCACGGTTTTATGATAGGCGGCCATAGCCATTTACAATCATCTTCATCCTTATTTTGCTGATACGAATATTTTTTTTATAAATTAATAATGTAAGGCATATATTAAATATGTTTACTATGTCTTTTTTATTGAGTGCGGATTAATAAATTTAGTAGTATTAGAAAGTATAGGTACATTTATATTTAAACTAATAAATATCCACTGATATTCACACAGCGTCATCTAGACCCGAAATAAGCATTTATCCTGTAATATGGATACTTAACAATGGATAGACATACTTTTATGCATATTTTTGTTTTGACATGTATTACACTCGTACATAGAAACACCAAGACTAATACAAACAGACATGTGCATGTACAAAAATTTTTGTACTGCTTTTGGATCGAACCCGGTACCCTTGGTCAAATTCAAAGTCAAAATCAAAACATTTTATTTCAAATTAGGCTTACAAAAAGCACTTATGAACGTCAAAAAATATACAAAAATATAATAAAAACGATTAAAATACTAAACTAAAAATATGAGTTTTGATGCTTTGAAAAAAAGCGCTTCAGTGGTTTGGCCTGTTGAGAAAGAAGCACCCAAGAAAACTCAACAGTGTAGCCTTTTTTAAAAACAATTCCTTAATGTAAAAATATATCATAAACACTGAAATAGCTGAGCAGTTTAAGACCACGGATTTTTATCACATAAATATTCGTTAATAGTGTAGCACCCTTTTTTAGAAAGGTGTTGTTTGATTCTAACTTTAAACATATGAAAGGGCAACTCCACAATATTTTGCGGTACCTTATTGAAAAACTTTATACATCTTCCTATAAAAGATTTACCTATTTTATGTAGTCTCAAGTCCAGAACAGCAAGTTTGTTTTTATTCCTAGTATTAAAATTGTGTGAATCACAATTTTTCTTAAAGGTGTTATAGTATTTACGAACATAAAATAAATTTTCATAAATATATTGCGGTGCTACAGTCATTATATTTATTTCTTTAAAAAGTTCCTTAAGAGGTTCACGGGGTCTAAGGTTGTAGATAAAACGAATAGCTCTTTTTTGAAGCAAATATTGTATTAATGTCGGCAGCCGAGCCCACAACAGTAGACCATACGACATGACCACAGATTTCCCAATACAGGAGATGGGCAAGACGCATTTAAGTGCGACAAATGTAAGCTCAACGAGCATACACTGGCTGCCAGTTTTCGCTCTGTGAGACGAGTCAGGTCGCACGAATATTAGAAGAAATTACCGTTTTCCCAAAATGCCATCCTGTGCAATTGTATCATGCCATCATCGCAATGAATCAGTAAAGTTTTCTAAGAAATATAATAACTTTTCACAGGTAAGAACCGAAAAGAAATTGCGACACTGGGACTGCCTATAAACTTGGCGGCTTGTCCAGTCTAATTGTATATTCGGATGTCTGTGGACATGACATAAAAATAACTAAAGTAAACCAATCTTGCCGTTTCTATATCTGTCAGAGCCTTATCTTTCTAACAGCATAAGCTGCCGAGCTAACTCTACCAGCCAGGGATTCAATGTGAGGTCTCCATTGCAGCTTTGAATCTAAAATTATGCCTAGAAAGGTAGTGGAGTCCACTAGCTCCACTTGATCATTATTTAGAGTTATATTGGTCTCGGCAAATTCACTATGCCCAATGTAAGGCAGGTGCCTTATATTGGGCATAGTGAATTTTATACAATTAGTTTTTTAGCATTAAGTAAAAGATTGTTAGCAGTAAACCAATCCATAACTTGGACAGAGCTCTATTTACATCGTCAAAAGTCTCCTTACGTCTGTTAACATTAAAAATCAATGACGTATAATCAGCAAATAGAACTTTATCCGAAAGGCTTTTTCAATACTAAGGGAGGTCATTTATTTATATTTAAAATAAGCTTAGTGTAAGCAGCAAAAACTTTACCAATTACCTCATATGGGTCATCGACATATTTAAATATGTTTAACCCGTTAACCGCCAGGAATCCAGACACAATAGAAAATCTATTGTTTGTGACGTTTAAAGGCGTCTCTGGCGATCAAAAGGTTAAATCATCATAATCAGCCCATTAGATATCCCCATTGAAGGGCACGAGCCTACCCATGACAGGTGTATAGGGCTTAGTCGTCGTCCACGCGGGCCCAGTGCGGATTGGCCGACTTTACGCATAACCTTTGAATCACTTCACAGGCGTGCGCAGGTTTCCTCACGATGTTTTCCTTCACCTTAAGAGCGTCGGATCACGTGCATATAATTTGAAAACTCGAAAACACATTGGTACGTCGCGGGAGTGGAACCTGCGCCCTCCAGATCGTAAGGCAACAGTCCACACCAATGAGCCACCGACGCTATAAAAAAGGATTAAATAAACTAATCAATATATTTCACAGTTGAAAATAATGAATATTCCTGAATTTAAAAGCTTGTATTCGGCTTGAAGAACGACTATCAATATTCCTTATCATAAAAACAATAGTACAGAAAATGTCACATGAGTCAACTATGTACTAAAGCATATTGCCGCAGGCTAAACGTTGACCCTCTGAACCTTAGGCGAAGGGTCGCACATTTGATTCCTGTCTGACTTGCAGCTTTTATAAATACTATTGCAGCTAACTACGGAGGATTAGAGCGTCGGTGGCTCAATGGTGTGGACTGTCGCTTTTCTACCGGGAGGGCTGAGGTTCAAATCCCGACACGTACCAATGTGTTTTTGCGTTTTCGAAAATATATGTACGTTATCTGACGCTCTTACGGTGAAGGAAAACATCGTGAGATAACCTTCATGCACGCCTGCGAAGAGATTCGAAGGTTGTGTGTGAAGTCGTCCAATCCGCACTGGGCCCGCGTGGACGACTAAGGCCTAATCACCCTATAGTAGGTAGGCTCGTGCCCCTCGGTGGGGACGTTTAATGAGCTGATGATGATGATGATGATGACGGAGGATTAACTGTCATTTTATTATATTACCAGTTCTTAATTTTTGGAAAGAACAATTCTTTTGGCACTGTAAATAAAGTTAGTTTACCGGCCATTCTCTGCGGTTGGGGTCATTCTTTGTCTAGTTTTATATTGAATAATATAAGTTTTGGACTATTTAAAATAAATACCCTTTTTGTTATTATTTATTTAGATATTTAACTGTTTAACTATAATTTTGTAGATACTTATATCTTTACCAATAACTCAAATATTGTGAATATAATTTGCTTTTGATAATATTTTGATATCATTTGTTTTAATTATGTACAGAACACTTTTTTAAAAGGGTGACTACTGAGGTTCTTGCTGGATTCTTCTCAGTAGAAAACTACCGTCCGGACTAGTGGTAGCTTCATTTCACATTCATTAGTGTTCTGTAAGGACATAAACTGAATAAAGACTTTTTGATTTTGAAAACATAGAAACGATAAGAATTTGATAATGATTGAACTTTTAAAACCTTTTCGCTCCTCTATATATACTCGTAAATAATACAATACAAACAAAGTACTATTTTTTATATACATATTTAACGTTTGTAATAAGGTTAAATACTGTGCACCTATAGGTGTAATTATAATATATAATCTAGAAGAAGAACTCATGGCTTCGAAATTGATACTTACTTAGCATTACTAGTAGGCCACTCTCGACAACGTTTTTGCAGACGACTCCATATATTTCAGACCACGTGGTTCTAATAAAAAGTCCAGATATATCCCAAAGCCTATTTAAAGTATTACTCATAAATCGCATTCTACAAAAAACTAGAGTGCTTATTTGTAGAAACCGGCCGTCAACCGGACGTAGATTCACACGATAACTGTCATTAACATTTGAAGCCTTCTGAAAAAGTATCTGTTTTATAACGATATGAATTCAATGTTAACCAATTTAATGTATCTCTGTTTAAGTTATTATGACTCGCCGAAAGAAGACTACAAAATGCAAAGCATTTGTTACATCTGTGCATAGGTAGGGATAACTAGAGTAAATAATAATAAATAAAGAAATATCCACTGACATTCACACAGCGCCATCTAGCCCCAAGTTAAGCGTGAAGCTCTGTATTATGGGTACTAAACAACGGATAAACATACTTATATACATTTTTTTGTCAATACACATACATAGAAAACACCCAGGCCATTACAAACAGATATGTTAATGCACATAAATGTTTGTTCCGCCCGGGGATCGAATCCAAAACCCTTGGTGTAGTAGCCCACGTCTCGATCTTTACACCAAATGGATCGTCAAGAATGGAACATTTTGACAATGTAGTGAACTTTGAAGTTTCTATAATAATCATTAAACATATATTTTACATATTTTGATTTCAAGTAACAAGACTCATTTTTTGTTAGTAACAAAGCAATATGTTTTTTTTATGTTTTAACAAGCCTACAAAACAAAATTGTTACATATTACCGTCATCGTATCTGCATTATGCTATTCAAAATAATTGTTTGCACATCTTATGTTACGAGGAATAATGACGCGTATGAATACAGTACCTTTATACAATTCATACAATTGCTTGTAATGACGTCTAGATGTGGATGCCGTCATACATTGTACGCGTTACCTTTTGTAGTCCGTATGTGCACATGTCAAAATCCGCGTTACGGTTACTATGACAGATCAGTATATTATTAGTTTTATTTTAAAATTATGGTCTCTATACCTATGTATTAGTAAAACTATAATAACCAGTAGTGGTTGATAAGGTACAAAAAGAATCGGAAACTCTCATAATGAGATTTATTACATTGCAATACAAACCCCTAATTCCGCCATGATAATTATATAATAATAATTCTTTATTTTACAGAAAACAATGATGATGATGAATGATGTAACAAAAGTAGCATCAGTTTGAGTTAAAAACATAAATTATAAATTAAAAGAATTAATATAAATTGGCAATTAATTTCATAACTGTTCGATTATAATAAAATTGTAAAAATTGATATAAATGTAAAAATAAATATTTAAAATTCTAATCATGTCAAATTATGAAATTAAAATGTCAAAGGTTATTCATTAATGATTATATTAAATGTTACAACTCAATGGGCCCGGTTTCAAACAATATATAACATGTTTTACGATAGGAGAGTCATATCTCTCCGCGACGGTCTTCAGGATACTGTCGGATATATCCTAACCTGATTTTTTAATTAAAAATAGAAAAGTGCGTAAGTTGATAGCTTGACACCACCAAGTTTGTATGGCATTACACCGTTATGTTGTAATGCCATACAATGAATGGTATTTCTATATTTGTTTATACAGATCGTAAAAAGGTAGCTCAGTTGATCTGTCAGTCCATCAACAACACTAGTTATCTACTCAGCTCATAATACGTCCCCACCGAGGGGCACCAGCCTACCTGTAAAGGGTGTATGGGCCTTAGTCCATGTCCTTAGAAGACATGGATACGTGGCGGGATTTGAACCTGCACCCTTCAGATTGGAAGGCAAAAGTCCACACCAATCGGTCACCGATGCTATCTATATAATAATTGCCCGTGATATGGGGTCGCTAGTGTGTTATACGGGGAGGTGGCACTTACTTATTTTATAAAATGAATACTCAAAGAATTTAATAAAAAATACGAGTCTCTAGAGACATTAATAACGCTGAATGCAGATAGCTTCCGATCAGATGGCATGGAAGTTATTAGGGGAGGCCTATGTTCAGAAGTGGACATTATGTGGCTGATGTGATGATTAACAACGCGCTATCTAACCCCAATTTAAACAGAGTTATTTAGATATTTTATTTTGTTTTTCTGTAGTATTACATACACAAGAAAATCAAAATAAAATATACATGCAGGTGAATCTAAATATCACCTATACAAAGAAACACCCAGACCAACACAAATAGATATTATATTTTCATGTAAATAAATGTTTGTACTGCCCGGGATCAAACCTGGTAAATATGCAACCTCTTTTCTACAAGAACTTGTCAAATGTAAAAAGAATATTATTCATTGATTGTATTTTGTTCTCTTCTCTTTTACATTTGTATATGGCTAACGTGTTTTCTTCTTTTAATATATTATTTTAATTTACCAAGAGTTGTTTCGCTGCATAAGTCGAGTATTCTATATCTCCACATATTTTCTAAAACCTACATAGATACTACATAGATCGTCGAAAGCACATATTGAATATAAATAATATTTCTGAAGACAAACTTTTTAATAAGGAGCATAATGCATTTACAAATTGCATGCATTAGTATGCAAACAAATGATGTGTATGTGACCTACCGACTGTTTTGCCATTAATTTTAATAGTGCCAATTTGTCTCAATACTTAATTATTTATGCATATTATAAACTGCATTGTTATCTAATATGTGAATATTTGACAAAGCGTGTTTCAATTAAACTTTAAATATCAACACGTTTTTTTTTAAATTCGAGTGTGTTCGACTGCTATCTCACCAGATTGGAAGTGTACCTTGCAAACTCAAATAATGCCCATTATTTTTTTATCAGAATTGACGAAAATAAAAACTGGGTCATAGAATGTCATTTACTTGTCCTTGTGATGACACTACAGTTAGCTGCTTTTACTTCAACATCGCCGTCCACAGCTGGGTGTTAGTGTCTCAATATATATTTTCATTCTCAATTCGTTTGGCCTTAGACTCACCTGATGATAAGCGATGACGAGGCCGATGATGGTACACGTTTACCCAGAAAATGTCTATTCACTCTGGCCTTAATACACTAAGGTTATAAGGTCTCAGAAACACTAATGCCGGAAGGGTGTTCATTTCCCTAAAAGTGCGAACTAAGAAAGTCGCAGCAAATCGCTTAGAGCAGATTGCCTGAAAGTCAACCACCTGGGGTGAAAGCATTCTTAATGAAAGACAAGGGACCTCTGTTGGCTGGATATACATATAAGATGACATAATTCTTCTCTCTCTTTCTCTTCTCTCTTCAACCTATCGCAGACCACTGCTGGACATAGGTCTCCCCCAATACTTCTCTATTTCACATCAATTGAAACAATCTTGCGTTTTCCTTATACGGTTATTGAACTGGGTTTAAGAAGTATATTTCTACATAACGACGACCCATTTGGTGTAATGGTTGAGACGTCGGCAGTTAGGTGTTTAGACCCCAACAAGTCTTTGATCACCTAAACCATAAACCTACTACGCAGTTCTACTTCGCGTTGTTATAACTTTGTCCGTTGTTTGACAGTATATTCACAGAGCACTACCATTTTTACAATTTATATGATCAAGATGAATGTCAACTACAAGGGATCGGTCTGCGTGGAAAATCATTAGGAAAGGCCTTCGTTCAGCAATGGACATTTTAGGCTGCAGTGTTAATGATGGTGATGCAGATAGATGTTTGATAGCGTAGTGACGTGTTTTAGTTAAGCAACTATAAAAAAGGTCCAAAAGTGTAGGGTGACCAACAAAAATCAAAGTATTTAATACAAAATGTAAATCTGAGCTTTATTTCAATTTAGTAAGTGTCCTTATGAGGTTTATGTGGCATGTTTTTTATCAACTTATACATGACCATGTTAATGAAGAAATAATTACATTGAAAATGATTGCCTACGCTGGGGCTATTTTTTTTAAATTACAGTCTTTGAAGTGAATGTACACAAGTGTATTAAATTTTGATATGTTTCAATCAATTTACCAATCATCGCTCGATGAAGCGGCGACAAGCTGATTCCAAATTCGTTACCATTACTGTGCTCAAAAAAACTCGTCTCGAACGGTTTGAAATATAACAATGCTGCCCCTGACCCCCGGTTCCGTGAAACGCAATTAAATTTCTTTGGTCCAAATACCTGACAGGTTTACGCATTCATAAAACAACATTTACACCATTACTAAAGATAGATCGAGTATGATAACTAAGAAGAATTTGTTCTATCAGAACGGATAGTGATGGATTTTTGTACACTATTGAGAAGCGAGTATCAGTGAATTGCGGTTATTAGTGCGAGTTGTCACTAAATCTGGTATAAGGCATATATGTAACGATAGCTAAGCTAAGTAACTCGTTGTTGCAGTGACTTAAAGAATATTTTAATGATTCGTTTAAAGAGCAAATTATAGTTTTTAAAATGATTTAATCGTTCATGCATGAGTAGCTAAGACAGATACATTGAATTAAAAAGAAAATGTTTATTGAGATGTACATTTTAATATTTTATTTTCCTAATCATAAAAATATAATTAGAAACTTAAAAATTTATAATAATAAAACACTATAACACGAACCCAAAACTAAAACTTAAAAATAAAACATCATAACTAAAAATAAATAATTCAATATAGGAAATAGATTCCTTTGGGTATGGTTCGTAGAGTACTCACAGCATTACTTACCCTTGAATCGCTAAACTAATTCTTTGACGACATAGCTGCGAGATTTTTAGTATCCTGTGATGTCGACAGTACTAATAGATATATATACATTTTGACTTTGCAGTACATTATGTTAGGATGATAAAATACGGAATACAATTTTAAAATTTACTTAAATCACATATATTTTTAAAANTATTTGGGAATTCGAATAATCATTTCATGTCCAAAACTTGAAACTATAAATGCATCTATTGTGTACAATCTAAACTAACCTCGTATAGCCCATTTCATTCCTAAATGCAACAACACTTTTAAAACATGATAAATATTATGATTAAAACGGAGAAATTCAACAGAAACAACAAAACCCCGGCAGGATGAAGTCGGCCAGGAATCCGCGCAAGCAAATATTTAAATTTCAATTCGAACGTCGCATATCAATGGGGAGCCATAAGCCACCGGGTTTTTATTTTTCCATAAAAAACATTCACCGTACTGGGACAATAAAGAAAAAAGCTTTAGGGTAAAAAAAAGAAATAAAGGAAAAAACTGCATCTAGATTCGAAATACTGGCTGATTCGAGGCTGGAAACAAAAGGAGTCGGGCTCCAAGCAAGCCTGACCGAGATCTTGGCGTACGCGGGCGCGTCTCGTTTACTTTTTTTTTTACTTTTTATTTTGCATCCATGTGATTCCTTTTCTCTGATGCATCACAATGAGACCGTCTATCGGACGTCAATAGCTTCTTTGAAATAATTACGGCGGTGTATCGATGGAGTTTCGTGCCTTATTGAATGGAGTTATCTTAAAATTAATCAGTTACGTTGATTGCACTTTTATTGGTTCGACTTTTTTTACTTTTAATAAGTTGTTGTGATGTACAACTATAGTGAAGCCAAATGTACGTATCATATTCAAAACATTAAGTGCCTCATCATTCATTCTTACTACATTGTAATAAGTATCAGAAAATAAAAAATACATTTGTATTTGTTTATCGATAGTATCGAGTATGTCTATTTTATTATCAATTGATATAATCGATTTAACAAAACTATGAAAATAAATATTAAGTACACTAATAAAAACTAAGAAACCAAAACTAAAATTAAAATATATTTTTCATTTCCTAAATTAATTTGAATTTTAGTAAATTAAACATGCACGACTAGAAATCAGTGTCAGTTTAAAAATTCCCATAAAAATTAACTCCAAGTATTTACTCCACTATTGTCTGTTAGAATATGTTGACTTACAACAACTTATATGGTGGTAAAACATAACGCCTCACAAATAAACCTCAAATTAATTACTGTAATCGTAAGGAATATGTAATTTGGGTATTTCTTGTTGTATTTAAAATAAATATACAGTTTTTAATCAGCGAAATAGTTTTTATTTTAGAGAGCCACTTTACAAGAATTGAGTGTTGACACAGAGAGAATATAGAACACACAAATATTTAGTGTTACCACTTTATAGTATGAAAACTTAAAGTTCAGAAACAATTGCATTGTGGTTTAATATTCAACATTTCTTTATCTCATTGGGAACTAACCAAAGTTTCTCCTTATAACCTTGAGTTTGTACATCTTTACCCTATTTTAAACCACGCTTTATTATGATCGCCATAATTAACAATATGTAGGTATTAGCATTAACGAGTTATAAACTTAATCAGCGATTAGATCATCGCAACTTGTTTTGTGCATGGGAAAATAATATTATTACTGAACAGTAATCGGATTTTATCCAACTCAGATGATTAGTCATATATTAAACTTAAGATGATTCAACTTTAAATGGTAATAGCATCGAAAACAAATGAACTTTGCAAGCACTTAATCATGTTCTTATAATTCTCATTATTTCATATTTAGGTAGAAAAATAGTATACTTATATTATGTTTATTCATAATTTGAGATATAGAAATAGTATACTTATATAATTATGTTTACTCAGAATTAAGATTATTCTTGGAAAAAATTCTTAGAAAAATGTTGTATATTTGTATTCCTTTCGATAACGGTGTTCTTTGTTATATGTAATTTTCATTATTTTTTATACCGATATATCCTACTTAGTATCTAACAAATATCACTGGCATTGTATCATTGTTTAAAATATTATTCTCACAATGTGTTATCATGTGCCATAAAGACAAAGTTCACGGAAGTTTTGCTGCAACTTTTTGCATAAAATATACTAAGTCATCTGATATGAATGTATGATTAAAAAACAGTACAATGCAGTTTTTATTTGTCCTACCAGAAACCTTTAAAAGAAATTTACCAGAAAACATTAATTATTTATTTCCAATTGTGACTATCCTTGATATTTAATCCTAACAATATTATGTTAAATATTTTAAGTTATAATTAAGAATAATAAATACGTAATGACAAAGTTCATATTTTACAAGGTACCGCATATACTATACATTAAATACCTATTCTAGTATCAACTTGTAACAGTAGCTACAATTTATAAAGTAGATCACTTCCTAAGTATGAACGAAATTGAAACTTTTAAGTACAATATATAAGTCAAAGGTGAAGACTGACTGACTGACATAGAGATCTAGCGTAGCCCAAACAACTGGACGGATCGGGATAAAATGCTCATGTACGTAGATCTTATGAAGTAGGCTTCCGCTAAGATAGATTTTTTATTAATTCTACCCCTTAGGGGGTAAAATAGGTGATGAAAGTTTGTATGAAACTTTGTCAATTTTAAGCCGATCGGGCTCAGACTTTGCATGTGTCAAGCTACTATGACGCAGGCGTAGACGTTTCTACCCCTAAGGAGATGAAATAGGGGAAAAATAAAATGTCTTAACGCAAGCGAAGCCGCGGCCAAAAGCTAGTTAAGTATAATGAAGAAATCATTTCTGATGCTTAGCCATCAGAAATTATTACTTCATTGAACGCTAAGCACGTTCAAAAATGTCTTCATTGGTTTCTCTGTTCTGAACTTTTTGATTCAATCTGTTATTAAAAATTTTACCTACACATACAAATATTTGTGAAGGATTTTTAACACATACATACATTAGCGCGTGACTCCAGACCACAGGATGGGTAGAAATTCCCCAATTAACACTGCCACTTAGCACTTACTTACTTACGGGTTGGACCCAGGTGGTCTTTGTTTAAGCCTCTTTTAAGCGGTGCTACCTTTTTGAGGCATTTTAAAAGGTAACACGTAAATACCTTGTTTGCTGTAAACTCATGATTTCAAATATTTACACGTACATTTACAATTCTTTATGTAAAAAATGTAATATGGGTAATGACAATTGTTTCTTGGCAATTTAATACTGTTATTTTTTTTCTTAGGTTTTCTAGGTCCATTTAATAAATGAATTGAATGACGTATGAAATGTACCACTTTTGGAAAAGAGTATCCTAAATTTTAAACTTATATATTTAGTTGATTTGGTTCTTTAAAGTTTATCATGTTTTTGTTCATAATAGGCCAAGGTATGCCCCAGCTATTTTTATTAATAAATATGCAACTCAAAAATTAATACAAGCACCATAGTTGCACTAGCATCTACATAGTTTATATAGGTACTCATTTATAGAAAAACAAATTGAGATCAATATGTAAGAAAGTCGATTAACATGTCAATAAGTTGTACTTTTTTCGAACCGCACCCAATAATCACGTGCTACGGGCATGTTTTACTTTAAAAAGCGCTGCCAATCGAATTCCGATATCTACGCCCAGTGATTTCTAAGTGAACGAAGCTGCGACATGGAATTAAATATTTCGTAACGTCTAAGAATGGCTCGTTTTGTGTTTGTGGACTGCTCTGGTATGTCGCTCATCCCATTTCTATAGATACTTAGATGTAAGAAAAAAGGGACAGTTTTAATATGGATAAGGCATTTATAAACAGTATAGTGAGCATATGCGAAGTCAAGCTATTTCAATGACTCCCTTCAAGTAGTATAAAGCTTACCAGATGGAAGTCGTGGTGATACCAATCATAGTAAATACTTAAAATAAGAGAGAAATGTCCTCGTTTTTGATCTTGACACAATAATTAGTCATCTTTAAAAAAAAGAGTTCAGAAGGAACGTTAATTTGTTAATATCATTTGCCAATAATAACTTAAAGTTACAAAAACTAAAATTTATATGTAAAGTTCATACAATAAAAGAAAGAAAGAAGAAACAAAGAAAATACATTTATTTGACCACAAAACTTCACATTGAAATAACGAATATATGACATTTATGTATCCATTACTGTATATTATTATAGTTTCTTAAAGACCTCGTATGATATTTAATCAACTTTTTCCAGTAGACACACAGATTACTATCCTCATAACATAATAATTAATAAAATTTATTAATAAAAATAATAAACACTGTGTACAAAGATTATTCAAATAAGCTTATGTGATGAGCGTAAATTATTCCAACATAAATTTATGTCGGAGTTCTCTCAGATGCACTGTGTCTTTCATATGCATATTTAACAAAGAAGCTTAGATACAATATATTAACAAGGCACATTGTTTATCGCTTGAGTTACCTTATTTTCCTGAATACTTAGATGACTAATGATTAAAGAAGATCCTGATTGTGCTTGGCATGTTTATCATGTTGAATCTAAGGTAGGATTTAAGTTGGTGATTGCTTATTATTTTAATTATCATTTAGTGAGATCCAACCGTTATTAAAAATTAAGAAAACCTAGTTTACTTAAATGGATGTATTTTAGTTACGAATGTTTATTAAATTTTGTGGTAGAATGTAGAGAGCCCTTAGTTATGGTATAAGACTTTTAGGACCTAAGTCAACCACACCTACAGCCTACCAATAGCGATCGTATCGCTGGAAACCTGGTAGACCACAGTGCCAGATATTGCCTCGTATGTTCGGTGATGGTACTACTGTAGCTAGTAAGATTATCGGGTATAAGATACCTAACATTTGCCGTCTCGGGTGACGAGCGCAGAGCAGTGTTGACAGAAAAATATTGACTACTATTTTTATTAATTTCCCTAACACTGCTCCTGTCATGGTCAGGCATATCACTTGCACCAGGTGAGCGTACTGACTATCCCGTTCACTTAGACAAGCAGGGTATGTTATGGTCCGAACTCACTAAATGATGACTGTCATTCGAGTGCGGGTAATTATTAGTACTCGTAGTAACATTTATTTTAATGGCAATATAACCTATGCAGTATTTCTAACAACAGTTTTAATATTTCTCGTTGGATAGTATTACAGATGAGGCATAAACAGGTGCTTTTCTTATGACGGCTACTTCCTATTTGGTTAACTTCTCATTTCGTAAGTTTCAAGCTATACCTATCAAAAAGTTGCGTTTGGTAAACATTCCATTCTTTCATACAGACTTACCATCGTAAGTTTCTTTCTAAAATGCCGCATCCATTTGTCACTGAAGTTCGCAGTTGGATGTGACCTACAAACCTAATCGTTGGCCATTACGACCTACCAGAACTAATTTCGACTGCCTTATCATAATTTGAATCGACATTCTGTATAAGTTTTGTATGACAAACCTCTGTTTTCTTGTACGGTTATTAATTCTATAGTTACAGTTACTGTCGCTATGGGCCGTTTGGAACTTTAATATGCAACGAAGGTATAACGAAATCTAAAAAAATATGACTTAATGATTGCTTTCATTGAAATGGTTATCTTGTCTATAAGACTAAAATTTAGGGTTTAAAGTTTAGGTCAACTTATTTACTGTAATTAATATTTGAAATCATTATGTTGGAAGCCTTACTAAGTAAAGCTAGATTTTTGACTCGAAATCGTGCATTTAGTTGTATTCACTACAAAATCAAACGCCATTCAGGGAAAATTGTTGAAGAAAACACACTGTGTTTGTTCATGTCATTTGTAGTATTGTGACACCTAAGTTACTGCGTTAGAATCACTTGTCACAACAAATATTTATAAAAGACATCAACTAAATAACAACGTTTTAACCAACGTCAGATATCTGAGAGCCATCTAGTGTCAGCGCGGTCACCTACGCAGCTTAAATCAGAACCGATGACCTATTGTTCCAGCTCTACGTACTCTGTAGGAGTCACCATGCTACCATATTGGCATATTGTACCCCCGTACATGGCTCGCACCTAATGACCTTACGACTTTTCAACCGGTAGCGCCGTCCTCGTCCCTCATACATCGCATGAAAGAGACAACACACCACCATAATAGAATATCTGTTTTATTCTATTTTGCGAGTGGTTACGATTCGGTATCTACTCGTTTTCTCATACGGTACGTTTGCTTTCTTTATACCAATTCTCGTGGGATAAGGGTGCTTCTCGTAAAATGTTTTTATCTTGCTTTTGATATGCGGCGTGCACTTGTACTGCGACAGCATTGTGCGATTATTTGTTCTAGCTTACAATATCTTTAAGGTTGAAATTGACATAAATGTGATTTTATTATTGAGTACCGATGTGGTGTAATGTTGGTGGAATCGGCTACTACAAAATTTCTGATATCGATCCCCGTGCAATACACAAATGATAATTATGTTCGTCATGTGTCTGTGTGGGATATAATTATTATAATACAATAATACATATATCTCGTAAAGATTTTAAATGAAAATATATTCTAGCATACACATGTGTCTATAAAAAAATGTTGTCAAGGTACTCGTTGCAGTAGAACAAAATAAAGAAAAACGCTGTACAAACTTCTCCAAAATTCCCTTAGGCTCGTTGTGTAAATGTTTAAGGCTGAGAGCCATCTGCGCTCGCCAATTGCCCGGTGAAGCTATAAAAGCCATCTGCGGCCAACAGCAGTAGTCAGTTCGAAAAGAAAACCCTAACCATCACACATGGAAAGAACATACAACTTAAGTATCTTGAAGAAAACACTATGAATTACCTGTAGGTAATTCATAAATGTAACACTATACCTACAGGTAATTCATAGTGTTACATTTGTAAATTTAATAAACCACTCAAATGTTGAGCGGAAAAGTTAAAAGAAAATCTTTTAATACGTTTCTAAACAGTCTCGGCTAATTATCCGTTAAATAATCATAATAACAGCATTAATAGTTATTTGACATATGTTACAAGTAAGAGTGTACTCATTATTCCAGGTATTTTTACGTAAAAAATATGTATCACCATAATTTACCCGCCATTGTAGTCTCTTTATTGAACAGGCTTATATCACGTTAAGAATAATAATATTTGTACTCCATAACATGACCGATAACTAATACCAATTACATTGCTTTTACCAATAATAGCTATAAAAATTACATACCAAAATGTGTACAATCACGGCCAAAAGTGGACATAATCACTTTAATACACGTCCTTAGTACAACACGTTGATATATCTTTGCTGCGTTGTTCACCTTTATGCCATTGTATTAAGGTGTTATATTATATGACAGAATGGAATCGTCTGTTGAAAAACTGTAATTTGTGTTTGTAAAAGTTTAAGCCGAACAAAAGAAACGTTTGCATCCATGAAGAGTTGATGTCTTTAAAGTTTTACAATGTTAATCGAATTTATTGGTAATTTTGCTGCAGAGATAATGATAAACATAACTTACTTTAAATGAATTAGCTTTCATTAGTAAAACGTTATTAATAATATAAATAAAAAATTTAATGGTATTTCAAAACCTTATTCAATCAAAGATATATTTTACACTATACTTACATACAATCAAAAAAAATGGTTCTAAGCCTCAATTAATTTTACGTGCTCCTTGCAAAAATGTTATTTACTGCGTCGAATCTTATTCATTAACAATGTATTGGTGGCCTAACATGGCCCTTACGAACATGTCTTATTATGTGTCGAAAACTTATTTTCATCAAAAATTGACAGCCCCTACCATTTCGTTGTATAACAAAAATAAAATCTAAATTCAAGAAACATATAGAACTTAGATATTATGTAAATTGACTCCAATTTAGACCAATACAAGAATACCAACATCTGATTTGTTGAAACAAACAAAGGCAACCAGTTATCACTTTACGACATATGTATGACTTTATGACTATATTTAGTTCACCAAATAAGTCCAGTGAATAAGGCAGATATTTTCCTTTAGAATCTGAGTCTTATGATGATAGTGATAAGGGCTTAGTTATAACTGATGATATGGAAGATAAAATGCTCCACCCATGTCCTTTTCGGTACAAGAATGTCTGGTGATTGGTGTGAGTATGGAATGCTAATGGAAACATTTAGCATACCATTTTTGGATTCTACGTCAAGCCAATAGCGCGCAACTTTTGGCAAGAAACCTTGTAATGGGACATCCAATACAAATATCTTATCAATAAGCATTTTCACTCAGATAATAATATGCACAGCTTTGTGTTAAAAACTTCTAAATTTTGTATCTCTAGACATATACGCAGCGCAATGTAGCCCAAAAGTGAGCAACTAGCTTATAAGGCACTCAATACCGAATAAATAAATATATTTTTTTATAGTAATAGTAAGTTGTCAAACAAACAACTCATTTGGTTGTAAGTGCAGTGTCATAATATTTTTGTAATATTACTGGAGTAGTCCAGCGATCTAGAAAAAAAAACCACAGTCAAATTGCTAACATGTGTAGTAACTATGTAAAGTCACGTGATCGCTCTTCACCCTTTATCCCAAAATAAAACTCTACCAATAGTTCTAATGGCGGGTGTTTCGTCAGTTTACCTGAATACCCCGCGGTGTCAACCGCACAAGGACCCACGCAGTCGACCTTTATTCTGTATCCCAAAGTTACACATCGGAAGGAATTTATTTATTTATTTATTTAAGAACAACCACATAACAAACGATGATATCATTCACAATTAAACTTATTAATTACATAACAAATCGCTGTTATACTTAAGGCTGCGCACGACATGCACTAATGTGTGCCTTTTAATAAATTACTTAAATTACAACAAGTTTTAACAATTACAAATTTAATTTAATTATGTCTGAAACAAAACTATTTTTCCGGACCGAAATGCATCTAATACAAAGATTTAAATTTGAATTTGAATCTTTGTAAAAAAGGAATAATTATATCACATGAAATGAGATAATAGTATTCTTTAACGAGCCAACTCGACTCCATCATCATCAGCTCATTAAACGTCTCCACCGCGGGGCACGAGCTTACCCGTATAATTGCGTACCCGGGTGATTAGGCCTTAGTCGTCCACGCGGGCCCAGTGCGGGTTGGACGACTTCACGCATAAACTTTGAATCTATTCGCATCTGGCGCAGGTTTCCTCACGATGTTTTCCTTCACCATAAGAGCGTACGATAACGTACATATATTTTCGAAAATTTGAAAAACCTTATAGAAGTTTAATTAAATTTTCCAAAGAAACAAATCAAAATTTGAAAAAAACAAAACAATTCCCGCCACGTCGGTACGTGGCGGGATTTGTTTTGTTCTTTTCGATTTGAACCTTAGCCCTCCCGGTAGGAGGGCAACAGTTCACACCATTGAGCCACCGACGCTCGATCTCGAACTCGACCCATTATCTGTTTAAGCTACTTCAATGCACTGCTCGACACACGTTTTCTTTGTTATACACCAGATATTCAGGTCCTCCGCTTCTTACAATATATTTATATAATATAATTTTTCTCCTCAGGTGGTGGAGCAGAGTGGGCAAAAGTGCAGTCTAATGATGAAAAAGGTTCAGGCGCCGGGGGACGCCACACAGAGCGTGCCACACTCGTCCATCCACCAGCAAACATGTTCACCAGGTAACGTCCCATCTTTAAGGAACATTATACTGTTGGTATACGTTATAATGGTCAATTTCATATTGGCAGATGCTGACCTTTGTTGTTAAACTGGCTGTACCAATATAAAGTTCGATTAAGATAACAATGTCTCATATCTATTGATTTTAACAATATGCTTTAGAAAGAAAGTAATGTTTATTTCTGTGGTAGAATACAAAAAAATCCTGTAACTTAAAACTTATATCAAAATACATAGAGGTATTTTACTCAGCATGTCCCAGTCTTTTTGAAGTTTTAGCACCAAAAACTGCCATTTTTCGATTCCGAATGTTAAATTTTTATCCTGATAAATCCGTGCTGTTTGTCATTTTAGAATGCATGACTTAAAAAATGGATCCTAGCGTAATGGGTTTGAAATGATAATTATAAATAATAAATAAATATCCACTCAAATTCACACAGAGCCATCTAGCCTTATTTTTGTAAGTGCATACATATTATACATACAAATACGCAGACCATTACAAACAGACATGTTCATGCACACAAATGTTGGTACTGCCCGGGGCTCGAATTCGGAACCCTTGGTGTAATAGCCGACGTCTCAACCCTTACACCAAATGGGCCGTCAATTATAGACCATATCCATCTATGATGAGATGTCTAGACGAAAATATTTTTCAAACTACAGCTCTGAAAACTGCGTTACAAGTTACCGTCAATAAATGACGTAGACTCGCTAACTTTATCGCTATGCACACTAATAGAGTATACGTACGACCCTATTTTAGTGAAAATTAGATAAATTATCGCCTGTGACGTCATTAGTACACATATTTCACAACTGTAAAGAAACGCGTAAATTTGCTCTGTTTGTTAATATAACTCGTAAAGTCAACTAAAAGGAGCGCTAAAAGTAATGTATGGTTAATGATTTGTGCAAATAATCTGAAATTATCATGATGCTTTATGACATCGTAAATGTACTGAAAATGTTATATAGTTAGATGACATAACTCTTGTAAAATTTATATTTACTAGTGTAAAAGTTTAATATATTGCCAATATCAAAGGGAAATGTAAAGAGGCTTAACAAATTTGATATTTTTTTGTCAGAGCTGTATAATTTAGATTTCATAGTTTCTCATTTAATAATCAGAAACTATGAAATCATTTGAGAGACATTTTTTGAGAGACATAAAATACGACATTAATTATAATTTTTAAAAAGAGTTTGTACATGGATTTCAAACTAGATTCTTAGGGTACCTAGTTAAAAACAGGTGCAACTTGTAATTTTGTTTCATCATCAGCTCATTAAACGTCCCCACCGAGGGCCACGAGCCTACCCGTATAGGGTGATTAGGCCTTAGTGTCCACGCGGGCCCAGTGCGGATTGGACGACTTCACGCACAACCTTTGAATCTCTTCGCAGGCGTGCGTGAAGGTTTCTTCACGATGTTTTCCTTCACCGTAAGAGCGTCGGATAACGTACATATAATTTCGAAAATTCGTTGGTAAACACATTGGTTCGCGGCGGGATTTGAACCTTAGCCCTACCGGTAAGAGGGCAACAGTCCAGACTATTGAGCCACCGACGCTAATTTTGTTTATAAACAGAAAAAAAATATATATTTTAATGATGTAAAAAGTATCATGACAATAAGTATTAGAATAATGCACTTTCCCCCTAAATTTTTCGGGTGTATCTCGAGCTTACTCATTATAATCAACACAAATCCTTTTCCCGGAAGTCTTCGTTTTCGTTAGGTCTCTACCGGTTCCTAGGACATCTGGCAAGCTCGTCTTTAGACGTTTGTATTACACCGGCTGGTTTAACATCGGAGTATCTGCTCTATTGTTATCAGTTCTTTGAGTCTCTTCTTTAAGACGTTGCTCAGCAGGACACTTGAAATGGTCGAGTCTTCAGGAGTTTAACATTTCTGGTCATTTCTGATTTTTAATGACGAGTAACTCGTGGTCCTTTTCATAGTTATATAATTAACTTTGAGTCTGTTTATTGTGCCTTAAGAAAGGATTTAAGGTAACACATATTAGTAAAAATAATATTTATATTCGCTCAAATAATGGCATTTGGAATTGAAATAGTAACCACCGAGTATATTTTTATATTTAGCCCACCGTAATTTCCTAATATTTTATCATTTTGTCGTTCTCAGTAAATAATCTCTTAGTAAAATGATCTAATAACCTTTGTCGGATTACAATTGTAATAACAGCATACCACGAGTCTACTTTCACTAAGTAGCATTTGAATCGCCAAGCCGCTCAGGGCGCAGCCAGTTCGAAAAAGTATACGAATGCAAAATGTCACGGCTTATTATGGAACATGTGGGATTTTGTGAGCACTGCATATAACATGAATCGTCAACATTTTTTATCGACCGCAAACCACTCAAAATAACGTAATGCCCGTAAGACCATTACAGAATTAAAGCTGCGTGCACACTGATGTATTTCATTGGAATGATATTTTGGATGATGGTACATAGAAAGACGTAGTTTAAATGCAGTTATCCACAACTGACTTGAAGGCCACATTACTGATTATCCGGCGAATGTTATTTTATGACATGGTAAAGTTTATGTTGATTAATATAGTGGTGTTCATATTATGTTATTGTAAATATATTTGAGTATTTGATATTTGTGGTGTGTCTAATCCAAAATCGATCGAGGCTTTGGAAAGCAACGTTCCACCGCGTATTAACTCTTTAAAACGTCCTTAAAATAGTATAACGCTTGTATTTTTAACCAAATTACACGTTTTCGTTGTAATGATAATCTACTAGATAACTACAGGTTTAATATTAGGAACAATTAAATTTAAAAGTTTTATAGTTTTAATCGAGTGCAGTGTGCACACACCTTAACATAATGCCAGCTATTTATTAGGGCTAGTGATGACTTGCTCTTATTGCGTCTGTTAAGAAGCAGCTAGTTTTACTAACACACTCACAAATTATACTGGACGACATCCATTATGGTGAGTGGAAAAAAATGATGGAGCCTCGCCTTAAGTGATTTTTTTTCTGCTCTGAAAACATTATGTTACTGTTGTAATGTTTTAGAGTTTGTTAAAGATAGATGGTACTCGAAACTTAGTCGTTTAGGTAGGTACACGTAGTGCCAGATGTCGTCCGTGAAACACGGGTGTTATGTACTTTTGTGTTTCTGGATGAGAGCACTATAGCTAGTAAAATTACCGGGCATAAGCGACCTAATATCTGTTGTCTCTGGTGCGGTATTGACTGAGAATATCTGTCTATCAGATGTTGATCTCCTTCAATGCCGCTCTGTCATGGTCAAGCGTATCACATACCATCAGGAGAGCGTCTTGACCGTCCTGTACACAGTAACATAAAATTGGAGTGTTTGTATTATTAAAATAACCATTTTATTCATGCATACTCGTATGATATTTATACGATACAAACACCAAAACAACAATAATAAAAAAATGTCTACCTGTCTGTTTGTTCCGGGTAAGCTCTAAAATGGCTGGATGAATTTGGACGGGGCTTTTATTGCCAGGTAGCTGAAGTTATAAGGAAAAACATAGGCAATTATTATTTAAGAAAATACTTTTAATTTTAGAAAATATGAATTGCTTTATTATCTAAAATTAAAACAATGTCACACATTTTTTTAACGCGCGGCTGCCGCGCAACTTGTGAGCTGCGCGCTTTTAGGTTACGTTTTAGTGCGGGAGAATATAATCTTATAACGCGAGTAAAACCGCGGGGAACAGCTAGTACTTAAATGAATATCCTTTTGAGCATAACTATTGTCTTCCATCTTACGGTACGGTATGTGGCTATCTCACTTGAATACTGCATACAAACAAACATTTGGTATCAAAAACTAACCATCGTTGTATCAATTGGGTGTCACAGCGAGCATTTCGTACATTCCATTTAATTCAAATCCGTTGGTCGTCCATTAATCATGTGCCGGTACATATAATTGTATGGCACGTGGACAGATGGACCAGTTGATAGCATAAGCTGATCGGCGCGCGCGCAGGTTTTGTGTGTACACTCGGGCGGGAAAGTGTTGGTGCGTAAATTTATTTATTTAAACTTTATGCACCGTAACAAAATCAACAGTATAAGGGCGAACTTGTTCAGTTAACCAATGAATAATAAATAAATAACGATAAATTTTAATGCTGCCTATCTACAAGTTAGGCAAAGAGAATACAATGAGTTAAACAACGGAAAAGCGTACATTTGTATAAGAGTAAGAGAACCACGACATGACACTTTTGACTGTTTACCAGTGGACTTACCGCCATCGCATAAAACAGTATTACAATAATGTTACTTCTTTTCAGGTCCAAAAATGCTGACGTATCATAGTAATACTGTTTTAAGAGATGGTGGACCCATGAAGACCGTTTAAGACGTTTGTGTCCCGGTATACCTTAGTTTTAGCTATTTCATATATAAGGTACAAGTTTTGAGCGTGTTTCGTGGTAAATACCTATCCTCCAAAACTATTTATTAATTGCGAATTTGTTCCGTATAATTATGGATTTTTAATTTTTAAAAAATGAGGTGTAATGTGCAACTAATTACTCCTTTATAAATGTTTTAGAAAATTATCGCAGCTAAAAATTTAATACAGCTAAATTATTCTATGATCGAATGAAGCTGAGTTTGAATCTATCGCAGAGCATAGTTGCCTATATGATTATAATCAATCACAGTCTAGCCATGTTGCAATAGGTTCCCAGTTCTATCGGTCTTCATTCAACTAAATTCATATTTATTTATTTAAAAGGTACACCAGCAGTATATACACAACATTGGACAACATTTAGTTAATGGTTATGGTCTGGTACATATACCCTTTATAGGCGTACACAACATTGATAAACATTAGAATAACAACACATGAGATTTAAAACTAAAAATGAAAATAACAAAACTAATCAGAAACATTAACAATACTGGGATATCATATCATATCCGTATTATAAGAAATAACTCATATATTATTATATTATATTAACTTTTCTCCTCGCCATTACCCCGCTACAGCCACGTGACATCTTGACACTTAGTTGACAGTCGATACCGACGGGATGTTTTGACACAATCGCATGTTAATGAACCGATAGCTCTAATTAAACCATTGTATTAACGCTAAACTCATTACTGGGCGTAATGAAGGAATCAGCGTAATTAGCATAGCCAGCTATTTATATTATAAATGATACATTATTTGTAACAGTATCTGGTTTTTTTTTATTAAATATTTATGATGATGCATTATGTTAAGTGACAGATAAATATTACGAGATTTATATTTTTATGATAGAATTTATATTATAGAAGTTGCCTTAGCCAGTCCCTACGAATTACTATCTATATCAGTGTGGAAAGCAACTTAAAAGTGTGATTATTATTGCTTGTAAAACATAATGGTTTTTACAAGTTATAAGATTTAAGTGTACCAAATAAGCTTATACCCATTAAAATTGGCAAATCAAAATTTACGTACTTGCATTACTTAATCAATACATTAAAAACCACTTAAATAACTCAATACAACGCCTTTATTGGCGCAGAATATTAAGTTTTTCATGCAATGTTAATGCTATCCAGGAGCCTTCGCGGTGCGAGAGCGCCATTGTAGCCCATCGCAAAAACAATGGAAACAAAAACCGATAGCTTTCTGTTTAGAAATGGATCTATCAATTAAGCCGCATCGGCCGTGAGTGGACTTTTGATTGATGCATCAATAAGTACATAAATCCATTAAGGTAATACGCATGCGCCGTTAATTGTCCGTTTTCTACAGCTGTCAGACGGATGAGCCTGGGTGGCTGACGGTTACGAAAGTGTACGCTCCGCTTAAGTCGCTATGCTGACGAAACCACATTGATCTGTCTTTTGTATGAATATTGCTGTATTTATTACTGCTAGGACGAGATTTTAGGTAATGCTTTTGTCTCAAAATGGAGCGTTAACGTTCTCAACTCAGCAAATAAATGATTCTAAGTTCATAGCTACACTGCACATTTACTAAACGCTATATCCTTCAAGTTTTCAGAATTACAGTGGCTCGGTCAGAACTATAGTGGCTCGGTCACACGCGTAGCTATTTAGGGATTGGGCCCAAACTGTCCTTATGAGTCGAATGCGGGGAGGTAATCGAACACAATCCAAGGATACCGATCTATGTTTCTACCGAACCACGGAATCATCTCTTTTCAGACCTTCATCAGGTGACTTTCAATCAATTGATTCAAACTGCAGTGTTCTGTATGACTAACTCACCGTGATTTACTGAATGTGGAGAAGCAGGTACTTACTACAGTAAGAGTCCTCAGTGTCACTGTCTCTGTATCCTGAGGGACACTAGTGACACACAGGATATTAGGTTACAAGAATCGTAGATCAGGACAAATCACAAGTAATATGTGTACTCATTATTTTATTGACGTGAATTTATGAAGAAGTCAAAATCTATTTACAATATGTTTAGTCTACAGTCGCCATCAAAACGTTACTCCGTTTAATGTGCTATCAAAAAAAGAGACACCGTATTTATTATAAATAAAACCACCAGACCACTGAAATTCACACATCTAGCCCCATATTAAGCGCGAACTTGTAGTTAGGGTACTCAACAACTGATAAACAGACTTATATACATATATACATAGAAAACACCCAGACCAATACAAAAGACATATCTGTTTACTGCCCGGGGATCGAACCCAGAACCTTTGGTGTAGTAGCCGACGTCTCAACCGTTACACCAAATGGATCGTCAAATTATCAAAAATCGAATTAACTTGCGAAATCCTCAGATAGTTATATCACAGTAATTACGACCTTAACACTACGTGTTCTATTTACCTATTCTTTTCATTTCGACCTTGAATACCTCGCCTGCTTGTATTGCTAATAACTCGGTGACGTTTGTAAAGATGGCTGTAGCTCCTTTTGTATGGGGAAGGCTGTGTGTTACACCGAAGTGTCGATTATCACAATAGTTTAAGGCTTCAAGAGCTTATGTATAAATATTCACGTTATTTATGTAATATAATGGGCTCTGGTGCTCCTCAGACAATAGAACACCTACTGTCTTGCCCGAACTGTCCATCTTCGTGCGGTTTCCGGGACCTCTAGATGGCAAATGAAAGGGCGATTAAAGTGGTCCAATATTGGTCGCATTACCATATTCAACTGTGAATCCATATCGACTCGATAAGAAGAATGGACTTAAATACCATTTTCCGTGGTCCGACATATGCTGTACTTAAGTGTCAGGTTCCAAATCTCTTGCAGCATTATTCTTATTTTTTTTAAATGTAATTTTTTATACATTAAATAGTTACATTATAGTGACATTCTAATATTTACCGTGATACGAATATACCTAAAATAAAATCAACGTCAAATGAAATTTGGGGACTGGTTGGAATTCAAGTAATTAAAACTGAACGTAAACGGGTCAGTCAAGCTTAATTTTAATATTTTCTATACTTCTTACTGATATGAATCTATACCTAAATTCCAACAGCTGTGTATTTGTCAAATATTGTCAAAGTAAGATATGTGGTTTTAAATTCTAACTATAATATTTAATTATAAATTTCGATTCCCGGTTTCATAATGTTAGTATGTTACGCTACGGTGTAACAACATCCCATTTCATAGTACAAGGCGTTCCCACGCAGCGGATAGTAATAAATTATCGGGATCCAATAACATTGCCTATATTAAATAAAGTTCCGGCAGGGGCTGAAACTGAATCATATTTAATCTGAGGACCTATTTAAACGGGGCCGCGGGATGCGAACCGACTAACGGAGTCGCACTGAATTCGTGAATGGAAATATTTACAGTATTCTTTATCTTTTTGTAATTGAAATAAATCACTTGTTTAATATTTATTTTGTTGGTGCGTTATTGATTTTCGTGTAGGGACAGATGTGAGTTGCGAATTTTAAAAGCTTCGCCCAAGGTGCTTTGCGGATACTAAGATATTAACCGCGCTTGAGGATCCGTATTTTTTGAGTTCTATAGTTAAATGCTGGGCTTATAATATGTCGATATAAGTGTGTCTGCATGAGAAGTGAAATCTTAAATATTTCTTCTATCATAACAATAAAGCTTTCGTTTTTTATCTAAGTTTAGCCATGTTTATTTTTATTTCATGACGTGGTTTCAATAGCTTATTATGAACACTAAAAACTGTATGTGTGTACTGTAAAGTATACAAGTAAAATAGTACTATAGTAAAAAATATATTAACACTTAATCGAATTTGTAAAAATATTTATAAATTTGGAAGACCAACAGCTTAACAGCAGTAAAAAGTTCATATTAGAAACACTGAGCCAATTACAGTTATTTATACTAAAACAATAGTGACATCTAAGAAGCATGGTAAAAAACAGCGGTTTCCACATTAAATATGCTATACAACATTTTATAAACAATACCTAGTGGACCGACAGCTTGCGAAAGCTTTGAGAATGAGGAAAGCAACACCGAGAAATAATGAGGAAAGATAGATGATAGATTAACTTTATTGCTCACAATTCTATGAATGGTACACAAACACAGAAAATTCAAACATATAGTGGGCAAAGATAGCCTTATCACTTATCACACGAGCGATCTCTTCCAGGCAAGCTTTGGATAAAGAAGAAGAAAGGGAATGGGCAAAGATTTCCTCAATATATCTGAAACTATTTTATTTTTTATATCGATCCAGCTGTATACTGCCATAGGTTTGTGAACTTTACATGTTGTGTCGCGTGCTATCGAGTATAATCACATAGATATCTTTACCGGCTTTGACCTTTCTAATGTGTATTTGAATTAAATGTTGGATCACTATAAAAAGCGCTGTAGCGACTAATGCGTTGTCAGTTTGTCTGTCACTCTGTAATGCGCGTTGGTCCAACAATGTTGCGAAATAAAATTTAGTTTCATAATTAGTCGACAGTACTTTTAAATGTTACTTAACACAAAGTGTTAAAAGTTAATCTTAAAGTTAATTTGATTTGTAACAGAGTAATGACATGACATTTTGTTTAATTGGTAAATAATATCTTATAATTGCCTTTATTTTTTCATTACGTGAGTGATATTAAGAATTAAGAGAAAGCCCTTAATATTTATACTTTAAATATGAATTTGCCTTCGACACGAAGAAGAAGTTTTTACTCTATACATATAGCTTTTCTGTAAGAAAAGCCGTATTCCCTGTACAGGGCCATTTGAAGGCTTAAGTATGATGATGACAATTTATGTTATCATTAGATATCGAAGTAAGAGCTTCTACAAGTGAAGCTCATCGGCCATACTCAAAAGTGAAATGTAGAGTCGTTAGGTTTTCGAAAGTGTAAGGTTACCAGATGCAGTATATCTTACTTCATTCCTATTAAAAATAGTCTGGGCGCTTATCGCCTTCTATAAAACAGTAATACTTTAATGATAATACGCCATTTTATACCAGAAAAGGAAAGTAATAATCATAGTAATAATGTTTTAAGAGATGCCGGTCAGACCCCAATACTAATAATATATTCACGACCGGTCGGTTCCCATCTTCGTAACTATACCAGCCGGCCATTGTTTAACCCCTCACAGTCATCTTTGTATTACTCGTTTGAAGCTGTCATAACTGGCCCTTAATCGAAGACTAAAATTAACCACAGCTAATAAACCAAAGCGCCTACGTTGTTTAACGCCCGGCGGCTTTGTAATTGTTTTTCACGCTCATTTGCTGTAATTGAAATAAATCACTTGTTTAATATTTATTTTGTTGGTGCGTTATTGATTTTCGTGTAGGGGCAGACGTGAGTTGCAAGTTTTAAAGCTTACGCCCAAGGTGCTTTGCGAATACTAAGATATGAACCGCGCTCGACAATTTGCTCGTATTTTTGAGTTCTATAGATAAATACTGGACTTATAAGATGTCGAAATAAGTTTGTCTGCATGAGAAGTGGAATCTTAACTATTTCTATCATAACAATAAAGCTTTCGTTTTTTATCTTTTGCAAATTTGAAGTAACAGTATATCAAAATATTCTGGGGTCTGACCGCATTCCTCTTTAAAAACATTTGTACCATGATTATTACTTTCCTTATCTGGTATAAAATGGCGTATTTATCATTAAGTTACTGTTTTATAAAGGCGATAAGCCCAGACTATTTTTAATACCCTATTTTATATATATTTTTGACGACCCATTTGGTGTTGCGGTTTGAGAGGTCGGCCGCAACACAAGGGTCCGGGTTCGATCCCCGGGCAGTACAAAACATTTGTGTGCATGAACATGTCTGTTTGTAAATTTGGTCTGGTGTTTTCTATGTATATAATGTATTGTATTACAAAAAAAAAAATGTATACATGTTGTTTATCCGACGTATTTATAATGATGGAACTCAATCCTCGCTTTTCTCAACCAGTCTCCACCAGTGACCTTTCCCAAGTTATCGGGCCAGAGGACGTCCTATGCCACGTTTGCCAAGATGCGGTCTCCACGCCAGAACTCATCTGCTTCAAAAGCCAACATTTCTGCGACATACGTGACCGGCCCACTGCCATTTCAATGATGTTACCCCTTTTATATTGCTTGTAAAGATCCAAACATTACAGTCATCATCATCTTATGACGTTCCACTGCAGGATATAGAATTTTCCGCATAGTATAGCTATGGGAATAAAAAATTGACATCGCAGATAAAGAATCATGCGAACTAATATAAAAACCCAAAGTAAGCCTTTAAGCACCATTCAGGCGAACAAAGAGCTACATAATGAGCTCCTTAATCTCGTAAAATGATTAAACACATTATGTATTTGCAGGAAGTACCTAACGATTGAAGGTTGTGGCGGCTGACATGTTTTTTTTTTCATTCAATGGTGGTAATTAGTGTAAACTTTGCAAAAAATAACGCAGACATATCTCTAAAATTGATAATGGGTATACAATATTGAGACAAAATCAATTAAATGAATTGATTTGCGTATTGATATATTTTTATTAATCGTTAAGAACGGAGCTTGGACTATTTATCTTATTAACTAACAAAGGAAATAAATATAATTTGAACAATGGGGTTCTACTAACCATGGATTTTTTTTTGTTATAAGTGTACAGGACGGTCTGGACGCTCACCTGATGGTTAGTGATACGCCAGACCATGACAGAGCTCCATCAATATCGCACTGCGCCCGTCATCCAAGACGACAGATTTTAGGTCTTCATACCCGGTAATTTCACTAGCTACAGTGCCCTCATCCCAAAACACAAAAGTGCATAACACTCCTGTTTCACGGATGGATATCTGGCACTGCGGTGGTACCTACCTAGACGACTCAGTATCGAGTCTACTACCTAGTAGATTTAGCGTGAATTTAATGATTCTACAATGCTTGAAGAAAAAAGTATTTGAGCAATGCGTCCTACCCGTACTCACAAACGCATCTGATACGTAGACACCGACAGCGGGATCGATTCATAGGTTCAAAGTCACTTAACGTTCAATGGAGCGATAATGTGGTCACTCTTAGGGACAACATCATTGAAATGGCAGTGGGCCGGTCACGTATGTCGCAGAAATGTTGGCTTTTGAAGCAGATGAGTTCTGGCGTGGAGACCGCATCTTGGCAAACGTAGCATAGGACGTCCTCTGGCCCGATAACTTGGGAAAGGTCACTGGTGGAGACTGGTTGAGAAAAGCGGAGGATTGAGTTCATCATTATAAATACGTCGGGATCATCATCATCATTAGCTCAATGTCGTCCCCACCGAGGGGCTTGAGCCTACCCATATAGGGTGTAGTCCTTAGTCGTTCACGCGGGCCCAGTGCGGATTGGCTGACTTCACGCATAACCTTTGAATTTCGTCGTAGGCGTGCGCAGGTTTTCTCATGATGTTTTCGTTCACCGTAACAGCGTCGAATAAATATACATATAGATTCGAAAACTTGAAAATGCATTGGTACTTGGCGGGATTTGAACCTCCTACCGCCAGATCGGAAGGCAGCAGTCCACACCATTTATGCAACTTGCTAATTGGGCCTAGACAGCTCTGTGTAAGCCGGTTTAGTGTTTAATTTGTTTTTATTAAGTATTACTTCATTTTCCAGGGTAAAATGTAAAATTGAGTGCCTTAGATACAGTCTCACACATGTAAATATAAGGAATTCATTAATCAAACAATTATTTTTAATCCAATAACTAAAACTTTTTTGTATATATTTTTTTGTGAACAGGACGTTCAAGACGATCACCTGATCATGACAGAGCGGCATTCAAGGAGACCAACAACAGATAAACAGTGATAATTTTCCATCAATGCCGCAAAGCGCCCGTCACCCGAGACAACAGATGTTAGGTCTCTTATACCCGGTAATTTCAATAGCTACAGTGCCGTCATCCCGCAACACAAAAGTGCATAGCACTCTTATTTCAAGGGACGATATCTGGCACTGCGGTACTACCGCAGACACCTAGACGTCTCAGTATCGAGTCTACCACCTAGTAAATAAATAATGAGATGGTACTTGAGCGTAAATCACAATACCTTAATTGTCCGTCGCAGCATTCATAAGTAACAATAAGCCTCTAATGTGTTGGAGGCTATTGTTAATGCCGCTTCCTGAACATCTGTTCAAGGTCACACATATGCAGTGCGTAATATTATTAATACAAATTATATTGTTAGTCATAAACTACATTATCTTTTTTATGATATAACTTAGCAATCAAGCAGATTAAGTGATGCTTAGTGGTAAATGTCGCCAATAATACATTAATACAATAGTAATTTCTGGATGGTTTTCCTATTGTGCACTGCGACTTTTTGCACCATTTCACAAAACGAGCTAAATATGCAGTTTTTAGGTTTTTTCCTTAACATAATTTATGGATCTGTTGACATATTAATTATGCGAGCTAAACATCTTAATATTTTGTTGTTTTCATACAAAAACGAGCCGGATTTTGACACACTTTTGTTTGTAAGCGAGATTCTGTGTTTATTATACGTCCATGCTATTTACTAATAATTATCCAATAAAGTAATAGCCAATGTCAATAATTTCGATACGTGTGAACAACAATTAAAATGTCTTGAGACCAAATTACATATTAAGATGAGTAATGGTTCGATTTGACATTGTATGAGAACGTTGTTTATTAAGCTCCAGTTGGCTGCATTAACCTTTACCTGTCAGTTACACGTTTGTTAGTTTAAACTGTTCGTACTTAATATGGGGCTGTCAGTAGAATGGTCCTATTAATTTGATTACGCTTGTGATATCTAAGGGACTAAGAGGTGGTCATTTTATAGGCTTCTCACTGACATAGTATTAATTCGGCACATTTTCTGCTTTGTACTTTACAAACGCGGAGTGGTAAATTACCGGATATGAGAGACCAAACATGACTCGGTGTCTTGGGTGACGAGGGCAGAGCAGTGTTGACGGAAAAATAATGACTACTTACTGTTATTAATTTCTTTCAACATTGATTCTGTCATGGTCAGCGTATCACCACACCAACACCATTACCATCAGGTCAGCACACGGAACGTCACGTTAACTTATGGCATAAAAAAGAGTGGAAAAGGGGCTTGATAAAACAAAGATTATTAAGATTTTATCCCCAAAGGTGTAGTGTATTGTCAATTGTGACGTTTATCCATTCCTTTGTCTTCTCCTAAACATTACATAGGTGACGAGGATGGATAAACGTAAAGTAACGTGGTATACCTGACCATGGCAGATGCAGTCTTAAGGGTCATTATTTTCCGTCAACACTGTCCTGCGTCCGTAACGCAAGACGCCAGATGTTAGGTCTCTTATATCCTTAGATTTTACTAGCTATAGTGCCCTCATCGCGAAATACAGAAGTGCAAAGCACTCCTATTTCAGGGAAAGTTATCTGCGACTCAGTACCCAGTCTACCGCCCGCACAGTTCGCATTTTACGAAGACCGTTTCATGGCTCAAAATCTACATCAAACATTTCTAACAGTAACAATTTGACATTTAATACCTAACCCAAATAACATTAAGCGCAACATTCGATATCCGAAAGTGCAGTTGGCAGAATAATCCAGAAAGACAAGATAAGTGGACATTGTACAAAGTACTACAAAGCTCTGCGCCAGCGCATTATATTAAGCTGGGCACGCCCCAATAATTTGCGGCGAGAAAGTCCCTGGTACTATTGCCGTTTGATGATAGGAAGGATATTTTCGTTAAATGCACCAAGTTATTGCTTTATAAGAGCTGTGCTGGGAGAGATTTCACTTAAGTGAAGAAAACAAGTAGATGAACATTTGGAGTTTTTAACAGTCTGTAAGGAAATTAGTACAACAGTATAATTACTTGGGTACTTATCACATTTATATATATATATATATTAATATGTATATATTTTTTCTTCATAGTTCATAGTGGGTAAACGTATCTTATCACAAGTTTAAATGTTAATACAATAAGTGAGTATTTATAATTATAGTGTTGTGGGATAAGTTAGGTAATACAAAATTCAGCTCTTTAAATCTTTTTGAGTAGATAAAAAATACTTTCAAGTTTAATTAAATATTAACTGATTTAAGTTTCCTAGAAATATGTGTAATTTGTCATAAATATTATGCCTTTTACTGCTGTTTTGCTATTAACATTTATATTTAATAACTACAGTTTTGGTCTTCAAAGGTTCGTTTTGCGTTATTTGTAATTAAATAATGATAACACAACAATTTTAAAGACCGATGGTATAAATTAATATAAGTCTTTTAAGTTAGTCTCACTATTGTTGTACTAAACAGCGTTTAACGATCAAGTATTTATCTTTCCGATTGTACTGTTTAAGTCACTGTTGGTGAAAAGGTGTAACTAATTATATGGCATATGGATTAAAATTGGAACAGATATTAAATAATACGCTACGTAAATATGAGCAAGCGAATCTGTAAATAAAAGTGAAGTTATAGTTTAAATATAAAAGTAGAAAAGCTTGTAATTACGATAGCAAGTTATTTGATGATCGATCAGGATTTTTAAGATGAAATTTAAATTAAGTTGCGGCCTATCTCTATTACCCATCTCTCAGCACAGGTCTAAACATCGCATACACTGTACACACATCACTGTTTAGAACAGCGTGTGATATGAGGGGAAATTGCTAGCCCTTTAGGGCGTACGTTTAGACCACTTTCCTTGGCCGAGGCAATTGTTGCACATTCGCCTATTATCGACAACTAGTTATATCATCAACTGCACCGATGATATGTTCAGGCAGATTTATAGCATTTTCGTTATGTATAGAAATATAATTTTTGTCATGTTGTAATTATGCTTAAAGGGTAATTATGTTTTTGTCGAATGGTATGCCAGGCAATCTATATTTGGGCAATGATATTCTGTATATATAAAGGTAGATACGCCATCCGTGCCTCAGAAACGAACCGCCGAAGAGAGTACAGTTTGTACTCTTTTGTTAAGGTCTTTTGTAAATGTGTTCGAAATTCGAAATATGTGTATGTGTGCTGTCACTGCATTCGGAACACTTTTTTCGATCGTTTTGTGAGCATATCTCGAATCCATACTTTTTTACATCATTGTATTTGGATCACTGTTCTTTTACGAGTATGTTCTACACGTTTCCTTTCTTGTATGTCAGTACCTATGCCTTTAACTTTCAGTATTACTGATGAACAATATAATAATATGCCTAATTATAAATATTTGTGAGCATATCTCGAATCCATACTTTTTACATCATTGTATTTGGGATCACTGTTCTTTTACGAGTATGTTCGTACACGTTTCCTCTTCTTGTATGTCAGTACCTATGCCTTTAACTTTTCAGTATTACTGATGAACAATATAATAATATGCCTAATTATAAATATTGGTTGTTATATTCCATGTCGTTATGTTCATATTTCAGTTCAAAAATCTGTCGTCATCTTTATAACATAATGTATTTTCCGAACTGAAATATCTTACCTTAAGTTTAAGCTCGTGACAGTCTACTGCTCGAGAAAGGGGTTTCTTCATCATATTGAAGCGTATAGTCTCCAATGCTTAGCAAGCGTGTTTGTGATAGCATTCCTTATACAAGGTAAGATTTAATGAGAGAACGCAGTTATAAGCCGCCTTAACGGCATCTGCTGGAAGACTAAGCGTGGTGACAATTGAATAAAAAAATTCCGTCACCACACAGAATAAATAAAAATATATGTTATTGAATATCTTGATCGCCAGCTATTTTCATTATTTTAATGCTCCATGCAACCAATGGGTATCTAATATAAAGACGTCGTACTCGTAAGAACAAAAAAACTGTTCTTCGAACTGATGTTCGAAAGTGTGATACAAGGAAATTTTAGACAAATTATTCTTAAATTAAAATCAGCATGCTGTTTTGAATAACCTATCATGAAGGTGACTCTATTTATCAACTCACAAAATTACTACATATGGTGGACTGTGCATTTGGAATAGGTACGTGGAACTCAACTAACAATGTTTTGATATTATTTCTAGTGGAAACCTCCTGTTTTCCCACGCTGCGAGCCGTTACAAAGGCAACTAATAATTTAGACAATTTTCCAATATCAGTCGGTTGTTAGTCTAATTCAAAGGCAGTAGCGGGTATCAAATAAATTTACGGATATTTTTTTTACTTATAGCAATTTCTGAAGCAATATATTATACCATATATATACATATGTTTGCAAACAGTCTTTGCCACAATATAGCCAAAAGCTTAGCTTAAGTTTAAATGTTCATCTTCAGTCGAAACCAAATGCTGTGATATGCAACTTGGTTATACGCATTATCGCCACAATAAAGTGTTATAAAGTGTTTTATATAACATTTATATGTAAAAAATATTTATACTTTTATTTCATAACAAAATCTAGATAAGTTTTAATGAGTTCGTTTGGTCAAATTAATCAACAACGGAGGTTAAATGAACAGTGTCTTTACAATTGCGATATAAATAAATTATTGCTGCATAGTTTTATTATCATGATTACAAGCATTAAAAGACGATTAACAAAAAAACATATCCATTAAAATATTTTTAATTTTGCTGAAAGGGAGATGAGATAAAGATAATCCATCTTTTGCAACTTGGACCACCGCCCAGGTAGTCCAAAGTAACCGCAACAGCGTATCGCCGTATGCACTACACGGCCCGAGCATTACCTATGGGGCATTCCTCTATCGTTCTCAAACGCGATCTATAAATCCAAAGCATGTTGCGACGAAAGCTTTATTACTACTGCATGTTTATGCTATCCTGGTAGATCGGGATTTTCATAGATTTATTAGGGTAAATACTCGCAGATACTGTGTTTGCATGATGGTCATTTGTCGTTCGAGATAAACTGCATGTGGTCAGATTGGTTTATGATAAACCACAGCTTGTTCAGCAGCCAATATAGAGGATTTGCATCTCTCGTTTTGGATTTGTTTTGATAATCTTATAGCTTCAATCAATGCACAGATTTGTATCAGATACATACTAAGTTTTCTATTGAGAATTGAGAATACAATTTTTAGAAGTGTGATCTTATACAATTAAAAAGCATGGTTCTTATATTTAGTTCTGTAGTTTAAACTCGTCTTACAAAAGAGTCATAATCACATTTTTTGACTAAAAAATCATCCCGATACACTTTTTACTGGATGAAGCCATTTTGGCAAGCTTTATTGTGATCAAAAGTCACGTTTGCATTCATTAAAACATTTGTCACGAATCTGTACAATACCTTTCACCTTTTTACATTTTTGTTTTAAATTGTATAAAAAACAATATAATATTCAAAGCGTAAAATCTGAGCTCAAAGATGAGACAAATAGAACCACTGTTCTGTTGTTTTACATGTATTCAATATAATTTCCTAATACCGAAATCGTGAGCATATTTTTGGGCAGCCCATTCTTTACTGAAAGACGATTAAGGATTTTGTTAAAGAAAACGTAAACAATGAATATTTTCTATCTCAGTTACTTCTGTTTTTGAAAAACAGCAATGTACTCAAAAACAAAAAAAATATACTTTCAGTGGGTTCGAACTCAAATCACGTTTACTGCCACATGCTTTATTAAGTGCAATCAGCCATGAACACAAAATTATCCGAAACATTTTATAAATACTCGTATCAATCACAATACAGCATTTCGTTGCACATTCCGATCTTAATGCTCTGGGATACTGCGGGGAATCGCTGCAAGTCCTCAATCAGTGGCATGAGGGGCGAGAATCAATGAGAGCTGAGACTGCTTATTAGTTAATATAGTGGGGCACGCGATCGCAAGTCTGCGCAAGCTCATGTTTGTTCCATTTATGTCCGTTGGATTTCACCAGTTAGACGACACGTGCGAACTATGTGCAATGGTTATTAAATGATAATATTTTTAAAAAACAAATGGTCACATGGCTATCAAAGTATTAAAATAAATAGGATGGATCATTAATTACAAAGTATAAATGTATATCAAAAATAATTTTAATTGTTATTGTTATAATGTACTTACAAGCTATCTATAGTTAATGAACAATACATAGATACAATTACTAAATGTTAACTTTAACTATGGAGAAAGAGTAAAGAAAAGATCAGTACTTTCCACTGTCATCCAAACAATACTAACTTGTGAATATATAAAAGGTACTTACTATTATTAACAAAATCTGTTCGGAAAAAGCAATTTATCACTGCTTAAAAAGAAAGGATATATTACCTGCCCTGTAATATAAATAAATATAAGACGACGCAAATCAAACGTCGTTAAGTGGAGCACACTGGCAGGCTTAGCGGCGTGGGAACGAGATACATTACCGCCTTAACCGGAGTTGCTAACTCCTAACCTATTTTATATAAGCGTATCTTCCTTTCTCGAGTATTCCGAGACTCGGGAAGCTCAATAATACTGCAAAAGTAATAGAAAACGGTTGATTTACTTGCTTAAATTCTCAGGCAGACACCATACAAATTTCGCTAAACAATATTTTATATTGCTTCAAAATTATAATGATTTAAATTTTAAAATATTGTAGCCTTCTTGTTTTTGGTAACACCGGATTTGATTAAGCTTATGAGTGCTTCATAAACGATAACTGCCAAGCAGCAGATCGTGCGGAAGCTTCTGAGGTTTTTTTTGCAGTGGCCTTCTTGGGATGGGGTATAATGATAGAACTACACATACAAATGGGGTTTACAGTTTGGCATCGTTATGTGTTAATCAATATCCCACTCGTACAACGTGAAATTCGCTTTGCGAGAACATTTAGCAATACATTCTCACTTAAATATTAAACTCACTGAATAACTATCAACATGTACAGTCAGCAAGTAATACACTTGAACAAAAATAAAACTATTAACTGTATACATAATAAAATTAAGTAAGCTAGAGTTTGTGTGACTTTCACACAGTAAAATTATTAGGAGACGGTATTTTTAAGAGGCGGTTTGTAAGATAAATAAAGTGACAAAGCCCGTAGGATCTGCAAGTAAAGGGTAAGGCAGATTGTCAAGTGACAGATTGGGCAGGATGGTTCTTGAGTGGTCGCATTACGTGAGAATCGAATCGACTGAATCGATGACTTAATTAAGGTATTGTTTAACCCAATGAACTCCAGGAATCCAGATACAATAGAAAATCTATTGTGTCTGGCGTCTTAAGGCGTCATTGGCGGTCAAAGGGTTAAATCTTCCCAAGTTGAGTAAACATTTTACTCAGATTGGGAAGCATGTAAAGAAGTTAGTTACGGCTTCTACCTTATGATTGCAGCAGTCAACACCTACCGATCCGCATTGGGCTCGCATATTTGGTTTCGGCCCTGATTCCCCAATTAGAAAGGATGCTAAATAGGAAAGTCGGTACTCTGCAGTGGGTCGTTAAGGGCTGTTGTTAGAGACCATATCTTGTCACAATTGTCTAGAACGCTTTGGTAGGCACTAGAACCTAGTTCATTATAAATGATATTTTCCACGACTCCTACCAGAAATTCAAAAGAGACCTGCTAAGCTTACCAGCTAAGTAGTCTTAGTTCCAATAGTTTTATTTTTATATTGGAATATTAAATACTTCTTGTTATCTTCTTGTTGCTCTTTGTTACTAAAGAATGCTGTGTATGCCTGTAATTGGTGCATGTGTGCTTGAACATGAATTAAAATATTTGTGATTTTCCTAGTTAAGTATATGTACTGTTGGCATACTCGTATCTATAAATAAATAATCAAAATCAAATATCAAAATCCATAATAGTCCTCTGCTTAACAAATGCATCTCCATAGCTTTTTCTATATCTGCTAGTTGATAACCATCCACAACCATCACCGAATCTTGTATATATCCGCCTAGGTAATCACTTTAATTATCACAGTTGGCAAAGTTCGGAAAAGTTTCCATCCCGGTCTTGCCCGGTGAAGCTGTGAAGGTCAACTGCAGCCAACAGCTGTTTTCTATCATTAATAATCTCTCAATAATCTCTCCGTACCACTGACTATTCTTTCTTCACTTCTTCTAATTTTATCGTAATAAATTATGTTAAGCAAAATTATTAACTCTAAAGTTCTCCTCGCCGACTGTACGCGTTCACGCTCATCCAATAACCGCGAGCAGTAAGTGACACGTTGAAGTTGCAGAACTAAACGCATCGTATTACTACCGCTCAGCATCAGTTCACCGCTAAAGTGCATCACCTAGGCGTTAATACGCATCAACTTAACAAGGATGGTGCGATGACGGGGTCATGGGTCTACAGCCGCTCCCTAAGAAACATTAATGTGCTTACCGAGCATTTGTGCAGGTGTTTTTGATGTTAATTTAAACATGTATCGGGAAGTCAACAGAAGTAAGAGTTTAAATGGTTTCCGAAACACTGACTGGCAGCGGTAATAAAAAATATTCGCGTACATCGAGCGATATTAAATGAGACTTAGTAAACAGAGAGACTGTATCATCAAGAAAATTCAAGAAGGTGAAATTCAAGAGACTCGTCTGTTATTTGGAAGGACTGCTTAGCCGGTTAAATGCTTAAATAAATATCCACAGACATTCACACAGCGTCATCTAGCCCCAAGTTAAACGTGAAGCCTGTGTTATGGTACTTAACAACGGATAAACATACTTATATATTATTTTATAAATAATTACATAAATAATTTGTACTGCCCGGGGATCGAACCCGGAACCCTTGGTGTAGCAGCCAACGTCTCACCGCTACACCAAATGGGTCGTCAAATATTATTGTTAGCTTGATGTCTATGATGGTAGACAGTATTCTCTTACATTTTAGGATGCAGTCTGTTTACTTAGTCTCATATGTTTGACCTATGTAGATTGACACAAATCTCCCCTATCAGATCAGCCAGATATACCTGTACTCTATTTTCCTCATTCAGCTTCTATCAGAGACTTTTTGCTAGTTGTCCATTCCATTAGTAGTTATTAACGTACTTTATAATTAAGTATACATTCATATAGACTTGCCAACTTATTTAAAGCAAACTTGGTATATCTAACTCTCCATAATCGCGCTATAGAATTGATGATCATGAAGACGATTAAAAACTATATTCCGTTTAACAAGTTGTAAAAGGACGTTTTAAAGGTTCAAATCACCATGTACATTTATTGCTGTGCACTGAAAGAAAACTTCGTGCGGAAACCTGCGCACGCCTGCGAAGAGATTTAAAGGTTGTGCGTAAAGCAGGCCAACCCGCACTAGGCCCGCGTGGACGACTAAAGCCTCAACACCCGCGTACGGGTAGGCTCGTGCCCCTCGATGGGGACGTTTAGTGAGCTGATAATGATGTCGATGGTAATATTAATAGTTTTTTACTATATATGTATATATTATTATTACTATATAAGTATATTTAGACGTTAACATTTAATATTTGTACTTAAATATCAAGTTAACATCAATGCATGAGTAATAGCTGCAAATTATGTAGCCTATTGTCATATTGATGGCTACTAATACGTAGGTTCGTACCTAGGAATCCATTCATATGATTTATTTACTAAAATGCCAAAGGTCATATTTTCATATAAAGTGTTAACATAATAAATTTCAAAATACATTTTGAAACAATATGAAAATTAATATCTTGATGAATTTAAATTGTAGAATAGCTAATGGGACACAATCATGGATTTCTTATGTTTCCTACTTTAAAGTTTGAATATAACAATACCCTGAGCACCTTGTCGGATATTTTCGTTTGTCCATTTTGCCTTTCTGTAGAACAATTATGTCTGTAATATTATATAATAGTAAATTCCGTTTCAATGGAGTAGGAAATTCATTATGTTTTACGGAAAAAGCCACTATCGCTTATCTGGAACAGATACTTACGTAAATGTTCCCGAAGAAGGTTCACAGTGTAGTTCTCAGTAACTTGTGATAAATTTGGTAATACATGCCAGGTATTAAGAAAATACTAGGTACGAGTAATGTTTTGTTCATCGTGAAACACAGCTTTGTTAATTCATGTGAAGTATTAAGAAAATACTAGGTATTATGTCTTGTTCAGCCTTAAATACTGATATGCCTTAAAAAAAACACGGTGTGTTTGATGGTCTCCGATTTAAATGAAATGATTTAATATTTTCTTGCTTGAAATGGCCTAAATAATGTTATTTTGTAGAAAGAACACTAGTATTACAACCATAACTGATTGTAACGCACATTTTTCGCAAACAACAAAACTGCCGCATTCGGAAATTATTACGTAACTTAATTACTATTAAGTGTTTCGTATAAAATTTGTTCCACATTCAAAACGAGGCAGCGCTTCGGCTGCCCCATTAAAACAATTATCGCGATCAATAAAAATCGATATTAATCGAATTATTTTTGAAAACTCGCGAATCAACCTTGATGTGCGGCTCGAGTAATGTTCCGTAATTGTATCAAAGGTCGAAAAGTGCCAGAGTATAATTTTCTTTAATTTCGGAAGTCTGCAATAAAACTTATAGCAACTCCACAATTCAACGTTGAATTGAAAACGAATTAATAAATAAATAAATAAATATCCACTGACATTCACACAGCGCCATCTAGCCCCAAGTTAAGCGTGAAGCCTGTATTATGGGTACTAAACAACGGATAAACATACATATATACATTTTTTTTTGTAAATACATACATATTATACATAGAAAACACCCAGACCATTACAAACAGACATGTTCATGCACACAAATGTTTGTATTGTCCAGGGATCGAACCCGGAACCCTTGGTGTTGCGGCCGACCTCTCAACCGCAACACCAAATAGGTCGTCAATTAAATGTTGATTTGTGGAAAACGAATTAAACGTCGAATTGAACGCGTTATTAATATCCCATATTGGTTACTTAAGAACCAATGTGTTTTCGAATTTATAAGTAAGTTATCCGACGCTCTTTCGGTGAAGGAAAACATCGTGAGGAAACCTTCATGCACGCCTGCGAAGAGATTCAAAGGTTGTGTGTGAAGTCGTCCAATGCGCACTGGGCCCGCGTGGACATCTAAGGCCTAATCACCCTATACGTGTAGGCTCGTGCCCCTCGGTGGGACGATTAATGAGCTGATGATGATGATGATTATTTGAAACATTTATCACAAATGTTCTCTCTTTTGTCACAAATGTTTCAAGCAAAATCAACTGAATTATTTATGATGAACTTTTTCTTCAACAGATTCGACCAAGGCAAATCGACAAAAGGCGCCAGCAAGCTCCGCCGTGACCTCATCAACGCAGAGATCGCCAACCTTAGGGACCTCCTACCCTTGCCCCCTTCTACCAGGCAGAGGCTCTCACAGCTGCAACTTATGGCCTTGGTTTGCGTGTACGTTAGAAAGTCCAACTACTTTCAGCAAGGTATGTCTTAGGCACACTTATTAATTCTTTGTATGTGTAATTTTCTTTGGATATTAAGTATCGTAGGTATTTTATTAAATAAATCCATATTTTTTTTTACTGTTGTACATAAATGCTTAGACCTCCCTGAACAAGGCGAAGCGAGACCTTATTCTAATGATACTACCCAATAATACAAGCTGTATTGAATAAAGCATATGTTTTCCAATTAAACAAAATATGCGTGTTTAAAATTTATTTAGCCAACTAAAACAATGCATTCCAAAATCAAATTGTTCATTTTGATTAACGAATCAAAAAACATCTTTACAATTTGACAGCTGCCATAACGGTGTTGCCAACATAAGAGTGCCAAGGTGAGACGCAATAATATAACTTATCCATCTGCGCGTGCAACTTACGTGCTAGCGACAACAGTTAAGCGTGATCAAAGCTATTCAGATCCAAGGTTATATTTCACACCGTGTACGTGTCACTAACTTCGAATGACGATAGCGTCGAATATATTCTTACATGTAAGAGCAAGTAAGTACTTGTTCCCCTTACCCATGCTTTGTTACAAGTCTTTCAGACTGATCCCGTGCGTATAAGGTGGCCGCAATTGAAATAAACCATATATATAGTTATAGTGTATAGTTTACTGTATGTAAAGTTCTTTATATACCTTTAATGCGTAGCTACCATCCCAAGAAGTACTTTGTTAACCAACATTGACCAATGATAGGTATTTATTGAAGACAACTAACAAAACATACCTTTTGGAGTTCTTATACGAGTAACATAATTAAGCTTTTACACATTAAAGACATAATGCATCAGTATACCTTCAAATTGTTTATAACAGTAGAAACGGAATTTAAACATTCGTTGAATATACAGCAGATAACACAAAAATTCTAAAACGTAAGTATTAAAAACAAATTTATTGCCTACTAGTATATATTATATTGTCTATGCTACAGCTTAGTTTGTATTCTGAGGCTGGTCGAGCGAGTGTGTGCTTGGCAAGCTTACCAAGGATCTTATTCTTAAAAGCTCTTTACCAGGTTTATATACACTGCGATTTATTTTCTAAATGAAATCAGTCTCACAACAATATAATATCATTATAATTTGAAGATGCTAAGATTCGGTAGTAAGGCGTCGGTGGCTCAATGGTGTGGACTGTCGCCTTCATACCGGGAGGGCTGAGGTTCAAATCCCGACACGTACCAATGTGTTTTCGAATTTTCAAAAATATATGTACCTTATCCGACGCTCTTACGGTGAAGGAAAACATCGTGAGGAAACCTTCATGCACGCCTGCGAAGAGATTCGAAGGTTGTGTGTGAAGTCGTCCAATCCGCACTGGGCCCGCATGGACGACTAAGGCCTAATTACCCTATACAGGTAGGCTCGTGCCCCTCGGTGGGAATGTTTAATGAGCTGATGATGATGATTTAATCTCACAATTACCACACATTCATGTGTAAAACAAAACCACTTACTAAAGTAAAAAAGAGTTAAAACATGGCATTCCCATAAAGTGTACAAGAACGAAAGACATAAACCAAAAGCACAGAATAAGCGTGCAGAAATTCATAATTACGTAACAAACATTGTTCTCACGGTCGACGCTACCGTTGCAAAAAATGCCGTATCGATTTTGATAGGAAAATTAGAGAAAATTAGCGGGCCGGGCAGTGCTACCGACTGATGGTTATTGGCCCTAATGGTGCCTGCAGGGAATCGAACCCGGGCTTGTCACGCCTGCACCGCACGCCACCCACGGTTGGCTTACATTCAGCGAAGTTCGGTTTAATGTTTTTACAAATGTTACTTATTTGAAAATGAGTTGAACATATTTTTGTATTTTTTAAATTCATATTAAGCTTTATCAATTTTTTCTTAGTTAATCTTTTATAAAACTAGACCAAGTTAATACTGATATTGTTTGTTAATCACTTGTGAAGTCACTAGAAGAAGTAAAACGCTGTTTTACAACAAGGGAAGCATGAATTATTCGGCAAAAAAAAATATGTGTGGTTACAAACATGTACCGCATTCTAAAAATTAGAAATTTTCCTCTCCCCCCGTTGGTTTATGAGTCTAGCAATTGTGTGCAAGGTTTTAAAGCCCATGTAAGCCAACCTTAGGTAAATTTCGCCAACATTCCCAAAGGAGTAGTGCTCGCGTATATAGGAAACCAAATGGCGTTATCTAAATCCCGATTAACCAACTAACTTATTACATTATAAAATCAATCAACACAAATGTTTTACAGCACAGGGGTTGAACTCAGAACTTGACCTTATCGGTCAAACGTAGGAAAAAACAAAGCTTTTGTCTATACAAAACAATGAATCAAATGACTAAAATAAATACTTAGAATGGATTTACGACACTCGGAAATCGTCGGAGGAAAGAATTTAAAGTCGGTAAAGTATTATTGTAATCTCAATCAAAAAGATGCTCCTCTAATACATTTACTTGAAGCTTTTAAAATTAATATGTCAATTTTAAAACCCCTTCAAAACTTCGCGATCCATACATTCACACAATCAAAATAATCACAGCTCGTAATGAAATTCCCCCTCGAAAGTATACACCACTACCCCCAGAATACGGAGGCAGACGCCGATAAACGTTGGATTGTGCCGGGACCGTGGGAAACGCAGTTTGCATGCGATTTCGCCCGATGACGGTCTTCCAACTGTTTCTCATCTTATTTCCATGCTATGCCGCGGGTGCTGCTTGTTTCTGTGAGCTTAGTATGTTTACATTGATGCAATTATTTGCTTAACCCATTGAGCGCCGGGAATCCAGACAAAATAGAAAATCTATTGTGTCTGGCGCCTTAAGTGGTCATTGGCGGTCAAAGGGTTAATGTGTAAAATCTTCCAATTTGCGTTACTTATTAAGAACATTATATAAATTTACTATAGGACATTATCAATGAGAGTTTACCTAAAAAATGTCATCATCATTACAGTCTAATCTGACCAGTGTTGAACGAATCCCCCAATGGTTCATGCGAACCTATCCCTAGAAGCCGACACCTGAACCAGATGTTTGCTACTAGACCAGGCAATTCTTTTCAATGACAACACTTTTATAAATATATTTCATATTCCTTTTGAAATAAATGATTACATTGTATTTAAAAATAATTGTTTGATTGTGTACTTAACTTCAAAACAAATTTAATTTTTTTCTGTAAACTATTTACTTCATAACTTTTTAATGAATATTTTTAACAATATTCATAACATAATGATTCATTACATATTTAGTTATTTAAAAGTTTGCGAATTTCCAATCTAATGTGTTTTATTGATGCATAGCTCCTGATCCCAAACGTTATCTTCAATCTTATTCCCATAGTAAGGCTACGACATGTTCACTTTGAAAAGTCAAATTAGGGTTAAATGTGTTATGCAGGTTAAACTAGACAAATACATTTTACCCTAACTTGCTTATCAACAGCTAAATCTTTCCCCGTAAATGTTATCTTAAAGGTTTCCCTATCTCTAGTCTCACAGACTTTTGTGTTTTTAATAGGTTATAATTAATATGTAGAATAATAAATTCCTTGGGAAGAACGACGATCCATTTTTTTATTTATTATATCTGGTGTTATGGTTTAGGTGTCGGCTGTTACAGCAAGGGTTCCGGGTTCGATACACATCTGTTGGTTTTGTTGCATCATATCATATCATATATACTTATACTTTTTTAAAATACATAATACATATGTTATAATATATATGTTAAGATCACTTTTGCCAACACTAAGTTTGCTTATCCTTTAGTGAGCCACGGAGTTTTTTATATAAAATAGGCAGCCAAGTAAGCATCCTTTCAATACATACCTATAATTTTGATTTTACGATAAATATCTTCTTCTTCTTCTTTGTCGTATCACTCTTGACAGAGTGGTCGTGGTCGTCATTTCAGCTGTCAGTGGCTCGCTTAACAATACGCCGCCATTCCTGTCTAATGGCCGCCCTTCTGGTGCAGACGTGCCGGAAAGTATCTACAGCTGTTTTTAATTGGTCCGTCCATCTCATAGGCGCTCTACCTCGCGCTCGGGTGCCCTTAACTTTACCCTGTACCACGAGGCGCTCGATCGACTCATTGGCACGCCGGGATTCGTGTCCAAAGAAACTCAGAACTTGAGTTTGCACAATGGAAGACAGACGCTGCTTGATGCCGAGTTCCTGCAGTATGGAGACGTTTGTACGAAATTGATTCCACGATACCCCAAGCATTCTTCTCCAGCACACATTTCGAGAGCGTTTATCTTCTTCCACTCGCTTTCACGCAGGGTCCACGTCTCCGCAGCGTAGAGGAATATACTAATAATAACTTATATGATTTAACAAATAAAATAAATCATTGAATTGTAGGAACTTATATTTTATTGAAATGTCGCTCTACACAGATTTAATCAAATTCAATACAGAATCTCGATTTTTCAATATTACGATTATTTTATAGATCTATTGTATTGTCACTTCTTGTAATCAACCCATCAAACCGCAATTGTATCTCAAAAGGTTTTCTTTTCACGTGATACCAGTAATATAAAAAGTAAAAATTTAAACAAGAAAGCCCTTTCAATATTTCAAACCGAAACTCGCTACCCATTCATCAAAAGCAAATCATAAATGCAACATCGAATCAACAATACGCACTGGATCGATACCACTTTCGACTTAATTATCCATCCACTAGTTCCCATGATGGTATGCAAAAATTGTATGAGAAAATATGCAAGCTGTATGCGTGCGCGATAATTCCTAATTTCACCGTTTAGCCCTATATGACTGGGAACGGGTAAGATGTAGGCCCTCTTTTAATGAAGTTCGCACAATGAGATGCTGTTAAAATATGCTGAACAAAGACTTAAGTGGTGGTTAGAGTTAAATCGCATTAAGTAATGTTGGTGCGGTTTTGTAATGACAAAGACATTTTAGACTAGGGACTTGCTCGAATTTGGTATTTAAAAATAATTGAAGCAGTTTTGCGCAAATAGATGTTTTATTTATATCATATTATGATAACCTTATTTGGAATTATGAGCTGTTGGTCTCCTTCAACGCCACTCTATCATGGTCAGGCATATCACTTACCATCAGGTGAGCGTTCTGACCGTCCCGTTTACTTCGTAACATAAAAAAAAGATTATGCTTCGAGTGTTGTGTAATTTCTTGTAGTCGATATTTTACTATACCAAGATAATCTCCGCTGAATACATCGTAAATCGAACACTAAGCCAATGAGAGCTGTCATATAAATACTATATCATACGAACATGTCTCCAATTCGAATTTCATTAAACATATAATTTTGTGTAATACTCGTATATCAAAAACTGATCCTGAAGCAATGGTTGCGAACTACTGCACTAGTATACATGGCCGACCACCCGCGACTATGATTTAAGCTCACTGTCAGCTGCGACGTGGAGTCGTAAACCTTTTTGGATTTTGCAATATATAGAAACTAATGCAGTGTTTGTATAACATTTGAAGCTGTTGATTTAACCTCGGGCGATTCTGTGTCGAATGTTATCTTTTGAACAACTGTGTAGCCTGCAGTTATAAAACGTATTTATAATAGGGAAATATTTTATATCAAATATTTTGGTTCTTTTTACATTAATTAATAGTCTTTCACCTTGTAAATATTAAATGGTCACTATTTTTAACATCACGAATAGTTCACAAGAGTGATGCGTTTTAGTTTTACTATTATCTCCACGCTAGGTGGTAGATAGCTGTAACCATGAAAGGTTAGGTGTTTTGAAAGAGCGCCGCTATGTTTTCTAACGTTGAAAGGGTATTTACATTAATATTAATTTTATTCATTGGGACTACAAACAAGATAAAAACTGGCGCACGCAACAAGAAATTAGAGACGAACTTATACTTAAAGCTAAATGTCACCTTACTTAAAAATATGGATTAAAGTATCCTACTCCTTGAACAATTTACTGAATTAGTCTAAAATTCAGCAAATTAATCAAATAAACTGAATTGATGGATTAATGTATCAAGTTCAAAGCACTGCAGTCAAAGGATAATACTTGAGGCCTGAATTTTTTAGGCTTATTTGAAGATATGTCGACGTCACATACTTTACAGAAAATCCTCAAAAGCGTCCTACGGCTCAAGTGGGAAGAATAGGGGTGGTTACAATTGTATTATATTCTGCCGTCGCTACATGACTTGCTATCAAGAGAAGTATTTTCTTCGAGTCAACAGTTCAAATAACCTTTTCCCAAAACCTGGCCACAGCTTTAGCTCTATCCGATGCTACTTTCAAGTCCTGCATAAAGCACGCAGATGGACACAGGGGACATGAATGCAGGTCATTAGTCGCAGTGTACTTTTGACAGCTCACCAAACATTGACCAACACCAAAGTATTTAAGATTATGATGTTATCTTGACTTATCGATAAATTAACAGATAGTACATAACATTCGATTGACCACCTTGCAAGTTAGATAATTATCGCAGTGGATGGTCATTGTATATGTGACCAAAAGTAACATATTTGTCCCAAATTTTTATTTCACCTAACACAGATCGTTTGAATAACATGACGACCCATTTGGTGTAGCGGTTGAAACGTCGGCTGCTACACCAAGGGATCTAGGTTCGATCCCCGGGCAGTACAAACATTTGTGTGCGTGAATATGTCTGTTTGTATTGGTCTGGGTGTTTCTATGTAAAATTTCCAAAAAAAAATATACGATATACGACGAAGTATGTTTATCAGTTTTTTAGTACCCATAATACAGGCTTCAAGCTTAACTTGAACCTAGATGGCGCTGTGTGAATGTCAGATTTATTTATAACTTAATTTACTTTAACGTATTAAATAAAATCGCAATTAATACGCACGTAAACTTAACAAAAGACTCGACCTACCGACTTGATGATCGATTGAAAAATCTTCACTAACAAATAACAATAGGACATAATAAAATAAAGTTGTACGCACACAATTAACGTCCGACATCGTTCATCGATTCGCATCGCTTATTGTATCAAATCACAATCGCGTTTCGTAATCGATTGTATTGATACTAAAATAATTATTTCCGACCTTACCAAGGAGTTAATTGTTGCCAGAACAGCTTACATACAATTTATATAATTTAAATGTTGTTAAGTTGTTGCTTGTTACGTAAATATGGTGGACTACCGAATGTGAGGTCAATGGGCAAATAAAAATTGATTAAACAATTACGAATACTATGTTTTTAATGGTTTCATTAATGTTTTTATTATACTTGATTTGATTTACACGTGCGCACAAAACGAAATATTTAAATGTTCACTAAAATAAATAGGATGAGAAACCTAAAGTCAAACGCACTGCATCAAAAACCAATAAACAAACCCACCACAGTAATTTTGATCTACCTATACATCTATCATCATCATCAACTTATAAAGGTCCACGGCAGGATACATACTTCCTGCGAAACTAAGCATCTAGCTTGAAAAAATGAGATCAAACCTCAGATTAACATTCTAAAAAAAGAAGGATCTATATAATAAAGATTAAAAAGGTGTCCAGGGGTGACTATTGGTAAATCTTTTGCTCGTTTGCCTACCTATGAAATACTTATACTTTAGGTACTATACCGTACAGAAACCAGATATGCAACCGTGCAAAGTTTCCCACAGATAAATCATCTGGCAAATTTATCTATTTCCAATGACCATGTAATCGATTAAAAACAATAATAGCAACAATTGCAACTGACTATACAACATTTTCTTTAGTTAAATCAGTTTTACCGGCAATTAATATTTCTTAGAACCAATTCAAGGTTTTGTTGTTGCCAATGTCGCGGTTTGTTCATGAATTCAACACTTTTGGAATATACCTGGATTAGTTTATTATCGTAATTGTAAACATAATAGTAAATAGCACATCTAGCTTAAAACCTAGGAAATTGCTGGTTTTAAAATATGGCTCACAGGTATATCAGTTTGTGGCTTATTTTTATTAAAATTATGCGATACTCGTACATTCAACTTATTATAATAATGTGTATATAAAAGGGGGGCCCAATCAGAAATAATCGCAAGATATATTATTATATTTAACGTGAGATAGATTGAACAACCACAGTAACTCAAAACAGAAATTCTAATATACGGAAACACTATTATATTTCCTTTATCATATTTATTAAACAAGGAGACATTATAAAACACCTTATCCACGAAACTAGCGACAACACTCAACGTATGGATTTATTTAAATCATACTCTCGAGTTATAGCAGGAACAAGATAGTAATAAATCTCTATGCGTGTGTGGATAAAGGGGTCTGCGAGACCTGACAACAAACATATGTAATCCGATTAGAC